>JAKXYG010001349.1:180000-191941 GCA_025895645.1 Cardicola forsteri | reverse complement strand
TAATAATAATAGTAATAATAATAGTAGTAATAATAATAATAATAGTAATAACAATGATAGTAATAATAACAATGATAGTAATAATAATAATGCTAATAATATTAATAATAATAATAATAATAATAGTAATAGTAATAATAATAATGATAATAATAATAGTAATAATGATGATAATAATAATGATAATGCTAATAATACTAATAATAGTAATAGCAATAATTATTATTATCATATTAATAATAATAGTAATAATAATAAGATTAATAATAATAATAACTAATAATAATAATAATATTAATAATAATAATATCAGTAATAATATGGATAATAACAATAATAATGCTAATTCTAATAATATTAATGATAGCAATAATAATTATTATCATCATTATCATTATTATAGTATTATTAATAATAAAAGCAATAACAATAACTAAAAATAATAATAATAGTTATTATTATTGCCAATATTATTATTAATATAATAAACTTTTTTTTAATATAAACCCTTTTTTGGTCTGCTATTAATTGAGAACTACAAACAATGTGTAGTTTAATTCAACGTTAATAAGATACCACCATGTGTAAACTTAAATTGCTCCTACGAAAAAATGCAATACGCATAATACACCGTCTTTCGTTATTCATTACTAGAAAGTATGTTACTGCCACCAATTCTACCTTTTATTCCAAGATCTAGTGTTGATACTAACAATTAATGTCAATTGATAATTATACAAATTGATTAATTTGTCTACATTTTTACTTTGTACTTTTATTTTGTACAGTTTTGTTTGATGGCACTAATTATGCATTATGTATATGTTTGTATATGCTCAATATACCTCTATTGACGTATTAAAGTTTATATTAATAAATAATTAAATAAATAATTAAATAAATAAATAAAATAAATAATTAAATAAATAATTAAATAAATAATTAAAATAAATAATTAAATAAATAAATAAACAATACGAAAACTGACTTTTATTCCAGCCTGTCTCAACATTTTCAAACTTTCGCGTACGCCATCTTGCAGCTTGTCTTCAATTCCCGTTACTGCTACCAAATTCAAGCCCGATTCAATTTTTTGATAACAGTCCTTAATCTGAACAATCCTATCAGCTCCAATCATACCCAACGCCCGATTGTACTGTTTGAGCAAGTCGTTGTATTCTTCAGCATCCAATTGACGACTGGCAAATACAAGTGTTCTCAGACCGGATACAGCCAACTTGGTCACTTGTTCGTAGGCCAAATGACGATGGTGGGCTGTAGAAGGCTGACAAGCCTAGACAAAAATTAATAGCAAAATGTGGTAAATGATAAAACCAACTCCAAGGGAAAAAGTTGCCAAAAAAGGAGCCAATAAGAGTTAGATAACCTTTTGTGTGAGGGTGTGTGATCACTTGCAAGTTGGGAACAGGAAAATTTCTAAATGTGTGACCAAATTTGCAGGATAACTCAATACAAATCGTATAGTACTAGCTAAATATTGATTTTTCTACCTTATATACATTTTCAAGGTCAAGAAATCACCTTTTGATAAAAGAATGCGCCAACGTTACTCACAAAAGCCGACCAATAGAATTTTTTTTATAGTTGCTTTTATCATCTGCCCAAAATGTCACTTGTTGCATATATATTTTAATTGGTCAAAATTTGAGTAAATTTTATTGGAAATGGGGATTGGTTGTGATGATTGTTTTCTGATTGGTTAATATTTACCTGAACCGTAATTGGATATTGTGGCTACTACTTAATGTCAAACCTTCTGCACCTGCCTCATTTTGCAATGGCATTTGTATCTGCACTCGAGTGTTCTCAACGTTCTGATTCCAACTATGAGGATGTGGATAGCGCTGTCCACTCTGTTGAAATAAAAACTAACATTGTCTTTTATTATTGTGTATTCAAACTACACTATGAAGACAAACAATTCTTGTATGTAAAACCTTTTTATAGATGTACGTTTTTATCAGAAACGTAAATTATATAACGAGCTACATTTGCCATTATTTCTATATTTTTGTTAACAGATAGACACTAATTACTTTGTAAACGTAACAAATATTAAAATAATAATGAAGTTTTTTGATTGGCAGATGGTATTTTTGTGACGGTGCCACTGTTAGTAAAAATTGACCAAAACCGCCTGAATTTTGTCATGGTTATCTCTTTTAGCCAAACTGAATGGATGCCTACATGTATCCACCATATTGGAGGCTCGGTTATACCGCTGTGTTAGTTTAGGTGCTTTGGGTGCATTTAGATCAGATTTTGCCACGTGGAAGTGACAGTCAAGAATATTACCATTACTATTGGAAAGTAAAACTTTATAATACTTTATCAAGTCGTTTACATTGAGTTTGACAGGAAAATCAATACATGTTACATTCAAATAAACCAATCAAATTGCATTCTTTTCATTTAACATGGTGTGATTATGTCATTATACTTTTTAATCTATCTTTTGTTAGAAAATGTACCACAATTAGCAGTGGAAGTGCCGGGGTGGTCTAGCGGTACAGTGATCGGTTTGGACCTTCTCCTCTTCCTCCTCCTCATCATCATCGGGGATAAATATCCCTTACCGATTATTATCGCCCATGATAGTCCAAATTACCATAATCTCGCAAAACATCAATTTTTACAGTGTGTACTTAATGAACGTCACTTGAGGTATGCTGACTTTAGATGTTCATTACATCCTGACTTAAGCCTCTCCAATGATCTCTATTAACTACAAACGGTAAGCAATCGGACGCCCTATCAAGTAATTCATTTGGACAGACGGGTTAGCTTGAATGA
This sequence comes from Cardicola forsteri, assembly GCA_025895645.1. NCBI lineage: Eukaryota > Metazoa > Platyhelminthes > Trematoda > Strigeidida > Aporocotylidae > Cardicola > Cardicola forsteri. The sequence continues at coordinate 189,127 of JAKXYG010001349.1, read as the reverse complement.
AAGAACTGAGTTTGTGTGCCACAATGTCCGTCCAAATTATTCGTTGGCATCAGTTCGAAGCCTACTATCGGTACTAAATGCGGGCCTAAGTTTGGTTTCGCTAAAATGTCCACTGGTGAAAATCGCGTTTCCCCTAAAACATTGAAAGTAGCAAAATTTTTTAAATAGTCAAGGTTGCAAAAAAAATAGATCCTTCAATGTCACTAGTGGTACACAATGCGGAACTTCTCTCGACCATGTTAACCGTCCATTTATCTAAAAACATTTTCATTCATTCTGGTTGGTGACGTGGTCACTTCTTCATTATTTCCCATATTTATACGACCTAGCAAACGATTATCGATTTCGATGCCTTGATAAGCGTAACACAAACGTGGAAGAATAACAAAGTTTCTTGGCTGGTAGACGGCATCCTTGTGACGTCGCCACTGTTCGCAAAGATTGACGAGGCCGCCTGATTTTTTGTCAGGGTTATCTCCCTTAGCCCAAGGGCTACATATCTAAAAACATTTGTAAGTAGTTTCACAAGTAGTATAATTTACCGTTGATTCGAGCATGCTCGATTCAGCTCCTTTGCTCAAAATGTGACAAGAACCGTCGGGATATCGGGCCATAACAGACATGCGTTTGCGATTCGAATCAAACTCGAGGACAGCGTCAATAATGTAGTTGGAAGGTTCTGTTTGCTTGGGCAAGTGCAAAAATTTCAGCTGATAACATTTGGCTTGGTATTCGCAATCGACAAGATCAACTCCACAAAATTGAACGCCCAGTTTGGCTGCTCCTTCGACCAGAGCCTTTTCATCCGGTGACGTGGCCTGATGCGTAAAATTATTCATTCGACAATAGATTTTTAGTAAGTTTTTAATATTTTTAGTTATTACTTATTAAGCATTTAAGTAGTGTAATGTTATGCATGTAAAAATAATGTTTATTCAGTTTCGTACAAAAACTGTCTACTACACGAAAAACATTTATTAAATTGACTAACCATAAAACTACAAATTATTATTATGTTTCCAAAAACGTTGATGCATTATTTGACTTTTATCTGATGAAGATACGTCAGAGTACAAAGAAAAAAACGGGGGTTTTTTATTTTCACTTTTCCAAATTATTAATTATTTAAGTTCATGGTTGAGCATAAAATTGAGTACTATTGCATGCATTAATAATGTGCCCAAAATAAATTTGCTAAAACATTTCAAACAATAGTTTTACCAATATTTTCAAATATATATTAGTGTTATATAAGGCTATTAAACATGGCAGTATGCCATGACCTATATGGTAAAATCATAGTGGAAGGGATCACTCACTTGCTAAATCAACATTTGCGAACGCTGGACAATTAAAATTAATAAATAATACATTTGCATATTCAACTTTAACCACCCGTAGCTCAGTGGTAGCCTGTCACTGAATGGAGCGTAAGTTCAAGTTCATGTGTGTGTATGTATGTATATATATATATAAAGCTTCTGGAAGAACAAGAAGAACTTACCTGCACATGAAAGCCAAAACTAATCAATACAAAAATTCATGTCTGCCCTACTTATCCAGAGTATTAACCAATCCAGAATCAAATAAAATTGAACTACTAAGAAACCTATCAAAGTAGGAATTGTTCCACCTACGCATTCATTTGAACTAATTTGGACATCTCACAGTATAATGTAACAAGTGTGTCTTATAATGACTCTTCTATGTACAGCAATTTTGATTTTTTTTTTAAATCACATGCATACTATATAGACTATGTTTATATTCATTAACATATGACATTCTTTTTTTATTTTGATCCCATTATTTGGACTACTACTACTACTTTTTATATTGATGGTAAAAATGTATTTTATGCTGAATGTATCTCTAGTGAGATATTAAAGCTTAATAATAATAATAATGATAACAATAATAATAATATATGTGTGTAAAACTTAAAGGTGTGCATTATTGATGATTCTAAATAAGGATAAAACAGCTGTACAGTGCTCTTGGTTAACTAAAACAAAGTGGATTTATTATTCAAATGAATCTGACAAATCTAATAAACACCCATAAAAACTCATTAGCCAAATGCACTTTATAAATAAATTATTTGATTTATTGCGTCATAAAATGTGATTATTAATGCAACACATTATTTTTTAATAAAGATTAAAAGATGAGAACATAAAAATATAATTGCATTTTTAAAATATCAATGATAAAGATGAATATTTTCTCTTCATTGGTTAACACAGAACATCTGTGCACAGCTAAAACCTAGATTCTTACAGGGTCAGAAATCATGAAGCTTACAGAAATTTGAAGCATAATGCCTCAGATACATTTGGCACAAAATCCAGTTTTCATTATCTGTTTTATTAAGATACTGGAAGAATAAAATCAATGTTGTCTGCATTTGAGATAACCTCTAATTTTTTTGATCATCTATTATTGGTATAGTGACAAGGAACATTGCGCTGATTTGGACATGTTTTTTTGTACAAAATCCTGATAGAATCTTATGTACCTTAACGTTGCTTTGTTTAATTGTCTATTCGAAGTAGAGGTAATGTGGTCAGAAACGTACTTAGATGGATGCTGTTTGCATGTTCTTTACACTAACTTGGACTGACATATCTCTACACGATACCAAAAATCGCGAACAATAAAAAGGGATTATTCGAGATGTTTATAGTTGTGAGAATTTGAGTAATACTTGTAATGTCTCAATTTCCAATTGTGGTGATATTTCCAACTGTTTATCCTCGACGAGGTACTCCTAGACTAGGTACTGATAGGCATCTAGACTAATAACAGCAGGGACTTGTTTCTCGCTTTAGTGGCTGGGTGCAGGCATACACCTAGCGTACTTAAAAGATATCTTTAAATATTTGTACACCATATGTAGCCCTTGGGCTAAGGGAGATAACCCTGACAAAAAATAAAACGGTCTTGTCAATCTTTTGCCAAAAGCGTCACCGTCACAAGGATGCCGTCTACCAGTCAAGAAACTTTGTTATTTTTCTACGTTTGTGTTGCGCTTATTAAGTCATTTTTTAATATGCCGTATAAAAATAACGAATGGATAACTATGTCATCAATTTCAATGAACAACTATGTGAACTTGGAATGTTGCTGTTATTTTAAAATAAAAGTTCTTGTCATCAATATGCAAAATGAAATATTTTCTTTTATAACAAAGCATTTAGTACAATCTCTCGTTTTTACAGCAACAAATCAAATTGGTCTAAAGTTAAGAGAGTGTACACAAGAACAAATTGCAATTCTGTACATATATTTTTAAAAATTTCAAGCAATAAATAATTCACTAACTAACGTTGTCTGTTTTAAAAGTAAAATATCGTACACCGAATTGTAAAATGACAACGTACGAAAAAAAACCATTTTTTTAAATAATTGGCATAGTTGAATTGTTCTCACAAATTAAAAATGCAACGTGCTAACCGAGTTAACTGGAATGTCTTTATTATTTGTTCACAAAAACTCGAAGTTTATGTTACTAGATAAGACGTTTAAGGAACCTGCGTGTTCGCCAACATGTTATTAATACGTATTTTAAAGTTACATTTTATTCAATTATATTGTATTGCTCCCCTGTAATATTTCCGGGACTAAAAAGAAAGGATTTTATGAAGTTAAAAAAATGTATTACCATAATTAGTCGATCATCAGGTACTCCTTACAATGACATTCTTTATGAAATAATTCATCGACACTTCAAGGAATGTTTTCAATTAATCAGTCGTATTTCCAACAACTCCAATCATCCACTTTATCGTGATTTCAGCAGATCATTTGCATCGGGAATGACAAGAAGATCACATATACACGTTAAGTGCAGAACCAATGTGTACTTAAATTCATGCCTGCCGTATTTAGCAAGGTTACTATCCAATCCCAACAAAGTTCAAAGTGACCTTTACATTAGCCTATCCAAATCATGAGTGTTTTTTTTGTTTTTTCTTTGGTCTGACCAATTACCGTTGTTTGTAATCTGCCCATTTTAATTTGTGACCATTTATTATCCTTCATTCAGGGTATTATTTTATTAGCCATGCTCACTCATGAGTCATGAGTCATTCGCATTTTATGTATACTGACATATTTGCACACTATTAACCATAGTGTCCCCTAAATAACACTATGCCTCTTTACGCATATCATATTGAACATGACTTTGAATAAACGTTGATTTTGAATTTTGTTTTCTTTTTTTAGCCTATGTAATTTAATCTTACTTTACTTTTTTTGGACTGATGTTACACACTGCTAATTGTATTGTATTTTTATAATTGTACATACTTTTTGTGTGCTGAAAGCTACTTCTACTGAAGTATCTAAGCCAATAACCATAAATAAATAAATAAATAAATAAATACTACTACTACTACTTTGTCATTAATGATAAACATACTGGTGTCAAAATCAATGCAGTACAATTTATTCGCTTTTGTGAAACTATTTAATTGTATGGAGCACATCTAAAATGTACTAAAACATTCCTTAAACACTAACTTACAAGTATAAGTAAAATATTTAATAAAAACTGATATTCTATACCAGTATTATTACAACATTCTAATTTGGATCAAAAACGAGAATATTGACATTTTATAAAAAAACTGGTTGCTTACAATTAATTTATATTATTAAATATGTGGTCCAGCGCTCGAATTTGGACCTCGGTGGGCATCGGGGTTCGAATCCCCCCCCACTGACACTAAATTGCGGGCCCACGTTTGGCTTTACTAAAATGTCCACTGCTGAAAGGCATGTTTCTTGTAAAACATTCAACGTATTAAACATAAAATTAAAATAAAAAATATATAAAAATAGATAATAAAATCTATACATTTTTAATATTTTAAGTAATATTCATTGTTATAATAATACTGGTATAGAATATCAGTTTTTATAAAAATATTTTACGAATATTTGTAGGATAATGTTTGAAGAATATTTTAGTACATCTTAAGTGTGCTTTAACTAATTAAATTGTTTCACAAAGGCGAATAAATTGTACTGCATTAATTATGACAGCAGCTTATTTATTCACTGTGCTACTACTACTAATAATAATAAATGATAATAATAGTAATAATACCCGAACAACGATAATAGGAGTAATAATAAATAAATAAATAAAAATATTGCCGGAGTGCTCCAACGGTCAACCTTGGCCTTGATGGGCATCGGGGTTCGAATCCTACCACGTTCAGCTTCACTAAAATGTCTTCACTACTGAAAGATGCGTTTGTCGTAAAATTAAAAAAAGGTTCTATATTTACACCAAGCATCCCTAACAATTGCTTTCCATAAAAAAACTTATGTTGGTATACATTTTGTCAGGATTAGTTTTTTTAACCCAAGAACTACATGTGATATATGTATACTTTATGATGTCTAGGGATGCTAATAATCCTGAGGATTTGAGTAATGCTTATAAAGTCTCAATTTTCAATGATGGTGATATTACTGACTGTTAGTCCTCCACGTGGTGCATCCTGGACTAGGTGCCTATAAGCATGTAGACTAATAACAGCAGGGTCCGAGTGCACAGCGGTATAACTGGGCTTCCGCTACGGCGGGTGGGTGCGAACATACACCCAGGATACTTAAAAGGTATCTAAAGGTATACGTATACCATATGTAGCCCTTGGGCTAAGGGAGATAACCCTGATAAAAAATCAGGCGGTCTCGTCAATCTTTGCGAACAGTGGCGACGTCACAAAGATGCCGTCTACCAGCCAAGAAACTTTTGTTATTATTCCACGTTTGTCTACGCTTGTCAAGCCATCAAAATCAATCGTTCTACATGTCGTATAAATATGGGAAATAATGAAGAGGTGACCACGTCATCAACCAAAATGAATTAAGATGTCTGTCAAGTACCCTAGAGTTGTGGGCTTACACTCATTTTTGTATGGACTACGTACATACAAGCACCTATAACTGGGGATGTCATCATTGTTGAATACGCAACCTATATACCTTAGGATACTTTTCAAGTACCCTAGGTGTATGATTGCACTCATCTCCTAAAAGCAGAACCTAGTTATATAACTATAGAATTTGGTTTCTGCTCTGTATTAGTCTACGTGTTTACATTACATAAAAAACTAATACTTTTGTTTGATACTAATGGTCCTAAGGATTTGAGTAGTAATGCTTATAAAGTCTCAATTTCCAATGATGGTAATATTCTTTACTGTTCATCCTCCTTGGACTAGGTGCCTATATATGCACATCAGTATAACTGGTGGCTGCAAGTATAAACCCAGTAGATGAGATGCATGACACGTACCAATCAAAACTCACTTCATACATAATTTCATTGGGTTGGACACAATCTTCAAATTCGACCGTGTGACACAAGGCCATCGTAATCAAAACTTGCATCAACTCGTCGTTGGCCAGTTGATCGAAATTGACGGCTGTTTCGACACCGACTGCACTTGGACCACAATTAGACACGCCTCTACTTTCTTGTTGCTGACATACAACGATTCCGTCGGATTTTAGTCGGTAAATTTGGTTGCTATGCAACAAACTAATCGTATCGAGAGTCATTACATTTTGTGTCAACGTGCCCGTTTTGTCGCTAAACAAATATTCGATTTGGCCCAACTCATCGACAATATGCGAACTGCTTGCATGGGCCGACAAATTCAATTCGCGGTCTTTCATCTGTTTGTCGGCCCCAATCGAATAGACCGCTTTGAGCTGCATCAAATCGATGGTAAGAATGATGGAAATGGGAATGAGACCGTTGACAATGAAAAAAAATCGAAATACTTCCTGAATTTGGCCCCAGTTGGAAAATTTGGGCGTTGGAATGTACTCGTGATTCAAATGCAACTTGACCCACATTTGGGTAATAATTGAGAATATGATGCAAACAATAATCATGAATAGGATGAAGCCAAGTAGAATGCAGTTGGATACTTGTTCGCGCGAACTGTACTTGCGTTGGACCCGCTTTGAATTGAGCGACAATTTTGTATCTTGACCGGTATAAACAGCCATGCCAATAATCCATTCGGTACCGGTCAGCTTGGCTCCCCGAAGTACGAGATTGTCGACACTGACCGGCTGTTGGACACTGGAACCAGCCTCGGTGGCCGACTGACTACCAATTGTAATGTTGCCTTCAAAACTGTTCAAGTAAACGTTGGGACCTTGGCAACGCAATTCAATATGAGCACTACTCATTTCATCGTCAAATTTATGATTTTTCAATTCTATTTGGTCGAAATAATTGCGATAGATTTTTTGCGTGTCGGCAATAGCGTAAAACGTCTTGACCGAACTTTCGCCGTCCAAATTCATCGTGTTGACTTTGGCAATGCACTTGTTGTGACTGCTGGCCAATATGAGCAAGTCGGATGGAAACTCGACGCCAGCTTGGCACAATATGACATCGCCAACACGTATGGCTGACGACAATTTTGTGTTCCAGTGCATGCGCTTGGATTTGTAGTCGACCGCCAAGTATTGGAATAGGCGTCTGTTAATTTCGCGATCTTTTCTGTGTCGGAAAATGTCATAAATGGCATCTTTGACCATTGTTAAGAATAGGACAGCCGACAGAGGTCCAATAATGGCAAATACCGACGTTGCTCCGTCGGCGAAGATGTAGGTAAGGGCAGAAACGCCGAAAAATACGTTGGCTATTTGGTGAAATTGTTCGTAGAAGAATTTGGGCAGAAAATTCCAAAATGTGTAAATGGACGTAATAATTTCATTGTCACAAAATGCTTTTGCATTGGATTGATAGAAGGGATTAGTCGAAATTCGTTGGTTGACGTAGACGACACGTTCGGACGACATGTTTGTGTCGCTCAAATTATTGCGCTTCCTCCTGATACAATTGCTGAAAAAGTACATAATAATAATAATAATAATAACAAGAAGAAGAATTATTATTAGTATTATTATCGTTGTTCAATGAAATACCAACGCTTTAAAAACAATAACGTACCAATCACGATGTGCATTAGAATTTTAGCCAATCAGATTAATCCTATCATGTGATTGATTGGTTGGTTGGATGTTGGGTAAATAATAAGGTTTATTGATTTTTTCTTACTTCAAGTGCAAAAAAATAATTGGGGCCTTTGTACAAAATCAAATATCAACTTGGAATTGGTCTGATGGCAGAATTGATATTTTTAAATACAACTGCGTGTAATACAACCAGATTTGATAATTTAATATGTAATTAACGTTTAGATGCGTTGTAACAAGGATTATTTTGTTCATATTTGGTTTAAAAAATTTATAAACCATTATGTTAAACATTGTTTAGCTTGACGGTTTTTAAATCTTTGAATAAAATAATTTCATAAACGTTCTATACAACATTATTATTATATTATTATTAGTATTATTACTATTATTATTATTATTATTATTATTATTATTATTATTATTATTATCATTATTATCATTAATATTATTATTATTAATATTATTACTATTATCATTAGTACTATTATTATTCTTGTTATTATAATTACCATCATTGTTATTACTATTATTATTATTGTTGTTACCATTACCATTATTATTATTACTACTACTACTATTATTATTATTATTATTATTATCATTATTATTTTCATCATTACCATTGTTATTATTATTACTATTACTATTATTATTATTATTATTATTATTATTATCATTATTATTTTCATCATTACCATTGTTATTATTATTACTATTATTATTTTGTTATTACCAATATCATTGTTATTATTACATTTATTTCTAATATTATTATTATTATTATTATTATTATTATTATTATTATTATTATCATTATTATTATTATTATTATTATTATTTTTGTTATTATTATTACCATTATTATTATTATTATTATTATTATTATTATTATTATTATTATTATTATTATTATTATTATTATTATCATTATTATTATTATTATTATTGTTGTTATTACCATTATTATTATTATTATTATTATTATTATTATTATTATTATTATTATTATTATTATTATTATTATTATTATTATTATTATTATTATTATTATTATTATTATTATTACTATTATTGTATTACAGGGGCTAAAATGGATAGTGTAAAA
>JAKXYG010001349.1:137500-172500 GCA_025895645.1 Cardicola forsteri | reverse complement strand
ATTGGAGCATATATATGCTTTGATAAATAAGGCTGTGCACATATATTGATTATGATTAACAAATAATATTGAAAAAAGATAAATTATCGATTTAATTGTCCCGCATAATTTTAAAAATGGAGGTTTTAAATTTTTTTAAAAATCGTACGACATTTTTTAACAATGGATTTTCAAAAATAATTAACTTTTTAATATATTTGTTTATTTATATTAGCAACAATTGCAACTCCATATTTTGTAAATAAACACAGTCGCATGCATCATAAAACGTTAAGTTGTTGTTAGGGTAAATGATAAAACCAACTCATGGGAAAAAGTTGCAAAAGAAGGAGCCAAAAAGAGTCAGATAACCTTGTGTGTGTGTGTGTGTGATTACTTGGCAGTTGGAGGGATGGAAAAGTTTTAAAAAGTGTAACCAAATTTGCACGATGTTGCAATACAAATCCTACAATGCTATGTAAATATTGATTTTTCTACCTTATATATATTTTCAAGGTCAAACAATCCCCTTTTATTTATTTATCTATTTATTTTATGTTTGCTACTTTGAATGTTTTACGAGAAACGCGCATCTTTCAACAGTGGACATTTTGGCGAAGCCGAACGTGAGCCCGCATTTTAGTGCCGGTAATAGGATTCGAACCCCGATGCCCACCGAGGTCCAAATTCGAGCTCTGTACCGCTCGACCTTGGTTGGTTTTATCGGTAAATGATGAAACCAACCAAGAATAAAAGAATTTTTAAAAATCTCGTTGGTCAACCTCCGTGAATTAGCGTAAGTCACATTGGTGCATTCTTCTATCAAAAGGGGATTGTTTGACCTTGAAAATGTATATAATGTGGAAAAATCAATATTTAGCTACGATTTGTATTGTATCATCGTGCAAATTTGGTCACACATTTTGAAACGAACCAGTGATCATACACTCACACAAAAGATTATCTGACTTTTAATGGTTCCTTTTTTCGCAACTTTTTCCCATGAGTTGGTTTTATCATCTACCGTTGTCAGGACGACACCGATTACGACTCATTATAATAAAGTCCGATTGTACGACAGGCAGACAGTGGACTGGATAACAAACCCACTTCTATATGTATGTGTAATTTGTAATAGTTGATTCTGGTCTCAACCTTGTGTTGTGTTCTTGTTTTGAACCCTGGTACTAGTGGGTTAGCAAGTTAAAGTATTCATATAAAAAGTAGCTCACTTGAACGCCGGGGTGGTCTAGCGGTACAGCGCTCGAATTCGGACCTCGGTGGGCATGGGTTAAAATCCCATCACCGGCACTAAAATGCGGGCCCACGTTCGGCTTCGCTAAAATGTCCACTGCTGAAAGATGTTTCTCGTGCAAACATTCAAAGTAGCAAACATAAAATTATTATACAAAATTAAAAATTAATCCGCCAAACACCCTGACACAACAGTTGTAATACATAACAATTTATTTCTTGTGCTAGCATGTTCTAGTGGATTCAAACTTAGATTATGGCGGTTAGGCGCTAAATGCAGACCACCATTTGACGTCGCTGAAAATGCGTTTTTTGTGAAGACCATTCAAGTGGTTACAAATTGATCAATTAATTGAACAATTGTATTTATTTGCGTTAAATTTATCTCTAGTGTCATATTAAAGCTCTCGATGGGCATCCAAGTTCGAATCCCACCACCGACCCACTAAAATGCGGACCCACGTTCGGACACTACTGAAAGATGCATTTTTCGTAAAACATTCAAAATAGTAAACATTAAAAAATAAAATAATAATAGTGAAGGATTCTCACTTATAATGGGATTCATAACGCCCAGTACTCTTTTGTTTACAATGAGCGATTAGATAATTTACGAAAAGTTTAAACATATGATTTATTAGTTACGCCGTTAAAAGAATGTCACAAATAAGCTAATCAAGCCAGTCCCAGAAACAATACAAGAGGATGCCATTCCAGCAAACAACGACAAAGAAATGGTAGTACGAACTGGATGACAGAGTTGAGTAAAAGCCGAAAGGAAGGTCAATTTTTGATTAGACAATTATTTAGTCAAATTTTATGTCCGAAATGCAATGAACGATCAATGGCGGCAAAAGAAAGGTTGGGGACAGAAATCTTGGCTAAAAACCATTTGGCAAGATCACATTGGAATGAATGTCTCATGGGAGCGGTACATCAAACAAGCATTTTGGCAAAATCTTCGAATATGCGGAATTATTATTATTATTTTTTGAATTACGTGATTTTGTTGTTGTTGTTGTTGTTGTTACACTGTTACCTTGTTGTCTTCTATGCTGATTGTGAAGTAAAAGAGTTCTGTAAAAATGTCATTAATAGCATATCAGACAATCGTATCAAAATAGTGGCTGGTAGATGGAATTTGTGTAACAGCAGCAATTGATAATATTTTGTCAGAGTTGCACCCCAAATAGAAACAGAATTGTAAACCAGAATATTATTGAAATCGTCCAGATCATTCACATTGGTTACAATTCTATGTCCGTCGGAGTTATGTAATATGAAACAGAGGTCGATAACAATGGAATGTTTGTATTACATATCCGCAAAACTTGGCCAAGACTATGTAAGTGCACAATAATATTTACATACATACAAACAATAAATTGTATATTGATTCACATTGATCTCATTGCGGATATACGAACGCACTTAAATGATTTAACTTTTGACCTATATTTATTAAGCATATGCCAGGATGGATTTGAACACAGGTTACAAGTGCCACCATCTGTACTAAATACGGGTCCTCATTTAACTTTGTAAAAAAAGGTATACATGCTCAAACATTTTTCGCGTGTCAATTCATTCAAGCCATATAAATACAACTTACTCATAGCTGACCTTGGGGTCAGGAAAAAGCCTAGAATAGAAAGTTAACAGTTGGGCTTTAATAACATAACAGCCACCTCTCCATTAATTCAAAGTTCGAATTCCTATACAAAAAGGTTGTCGGATGCGGATTGAACTTGGGGAGGGGGGATAAATGAAGTTTCTTGGCTAAAAAACCACTTCCTTGCGACGCCGGTTGACAGATTCACAAACCTAACTGGTTACATATAATAAATAGTTACTTTGAGATAGCTTTTAAGCATCTAGGGTGTATGCTAACTCCCATTCACTGAAAGGGAAGCCAGTGAATGCCGAGTGCACTCAATCCCTACTGTTATTAGTCTAGATGACTCTTGGCACCAGTCCAGAATGTACCACATGGAGTAGGAACAGTCAGGAATATTACCATTATTGGAAATTACTAAAATCCATGCTATTCCAGCAATTTACAGCAACGAAGTGATTGTGATCCGATCTCCAATGCCGAAGCGAAATGGTAATAATAATAATAATAATTACTATTCTAAAATATTAATATTAATGCAAGTAAGTGACTCTTGTCGAATGAGTGATTCATTAAAGTAATCAATATTTTCATAAAGATGACCTTGTAAAAAAGTGGTGTGATGGTTTCCTATTGTTACATTTTTGCTTTACTCAACTTTGTTTACGCTCATCTCTGACATTGTTTAATTTAAATATGCTTTGCCACATGCCTTAAGTGAATTTGGTAAATAAAAGCATAATAATAATTACATTTATGGCAATAACAATACTATTAATTGTCAAACTCTATTTTTTTGAACTTCAGTCTTGTTAACTATTTTTCTATTTCAAATTAATGAAAAAAAATTACACACATGTAGTATTTTTAAAATACTTTTTCAAAGCGTATTTTACTTTAAATGAAGTGCTTTTTGTAAGATTTACAATAAATTGAGAAAATAGTTTATTGGTATAGCTTATTAGTTACATATCAATAATAACTTTGTTATTTAAAAAATGTGATTAAGTTGCACAATTTGTTTTTCAAAAAGTTACAACATAAAGTGTGTGTGTGTGTATGTGCAAAACTCTCATATTGCCTAATTTCAGACATGTATTTTTTTACCATTTTTTTGTCACCGCTTGAATGTTTTACAAAAAGTGCATTTTTAATTCATGTATGGTCTGGCGGTACTGGGATCAACTCGAACCTGGATAGGCATAGATTTAATCCCACTCTGCCAATGCGAGACTACGTTTGGCTTGGTTAAAATGTTTACTGTCCATGGAAATTATTTAGAGTAACAAAAAAGAGTTTAATTTTGGCAAATGTCACATTTGATGTTGGTGATCATACTCAAAAACCCAAATTCGAACCATTCATTCATTTTGGTTGGTGACGTGGTTACCTCTTCATTATTTCCCATATTTATACGACATGTAGAACGATCGGGATTGATGGCTTGACAAGCGTAAACAAACATAGAAGAATAACAGCTTGGCTGGTAGACGGCATCCTTGTGACGTCGCTACTGTTCGCAAAGATTGACGAGACCGCCTGATTTTTGTCAGGGTTATTCTTAGCCCAAGCGGGCTACATATGATATACGCATACCTTTAGATACCTTTTAAGTATCCTGGGTGTATGCTTGAATTCACCGCCGTAGCGGAAGCTCAGTTAAGTACTGCTGTATTCGACCCCTGGTTGTTATTAGTCTAGAACTTAGGGCACCTAGTCCAGGATGCACCACGTGAAGGACTAACAGTCAGGATTATCACCATCATTGGAAATTGAGACTTTATAAGCATTACTCAAATCCTCAGATCATTAGCATCGAACCTAGCAATGTGCCACATTTATCTATGTGGCAACTAGTCATTATAGCAAACACGTGGACAATAATGACAGACATTATGAAGGGTCGGGGGCTGGAACGTATAAAAAACAAACTTCAAGTTAGCTAACTGGCTTATTTATTTGCGTAAAACAAGGATTTTAAAATTTCGATTTTCGATATTGTTTGTGTAAATAATTGTTTTGTATTTTTTTGTGTAGAATTAAATTTCAAAACCACACATTCCTTGTTGCTGTCTTGTTGACACAACAAAGATCATGTATCTCTTGCCTTCCCACCCACCCCTCCAAATGGTTTTGTACAATTTTTTATACGCCTTCTTGGTACATTGAATTGCTATTTTTCTTGCTCTTTTTTATTTTATTCCTCAAACTTCTTTTTAATTTTTGGGCAAGGTACTTACATTGTTTGGGACTATTGCACAACGTTTGATAAGTATGTGTCGTAAGGATCTTGTTAGAATAGCAAGCATTTTTTGCATTAAATGTTCTATACTTGTTTTGTTTGTTTAATTGTTGTCCTAATAAATATTTTAAATTACAGAAACAGATTTGTATTGGAAGTAGTCTTGATACCAATTTGGTTTAAGTGCTACCGCCAACACTCAATGCGGACCCTCGTTTGACTTCGCTACAATGTTTACTTCCTAAAAAATGTTTATTGTAAAGCATTCAAATACTACTACTACTACTACTGCTACTACTACTACTACTACTACTACTACTACCACACACATTACTACTACTACTACTACTACTACTACTACTACTACTACTGCTACTACTACTAATACTACTACTACTACTACTAATACTACTACTACTACTACTACTACTACTACTACTACTGCTACTACTACTACTACTACTACTACTACTACTAATACTACTACTACTACTACTACACATTACTACTAATACTACTACTACTACTACTACTACTACTACTACTACTACTACTACTACTACTACTACTAATACTACTACTACTACTACTTACTACTACTACTACTACTACTACTACTAATACTACTACTACTACTACTAATACTACTACTACTACTATTGCCATTACTACTGCTACTACTACTACTACTACTACTACTACTACTACTACTACTACTACTACTACTACTACTACTACTACCACACACACACACACACTAATAATAATAATAATAATAATAATAATACTACTACTACTACTGCTACTAATAACACCTTCAACAGTCTAAGTTTTATAAATAACATCTACTTCTAAAATTATAGAAAATACTTTTTGTGCTTTTCAACAAAGTTCAGTGATTTTAATCTTTGTATAAGGCTAAATAAAAAAAAACTGGAAAAAAACCTTTACATAAACAAAAACGTGACTTTTATACTATTACCTTTATGCATTCGTATGAGTTAAATATGTCTAAGATAATCAATAAGTATTAAATGCCCTACAAAACATCACAATTCATTAATTGTGAATTTATTTTCGCCAGTTCGCCTCCAATTGACATGCCTTCTATACATTTTCTCAACATTCCAGTGTTGTGTGTGTTATGACTGTTTGTCCTCCACGTAATGTAACGTGGATTAGGTGCCTCCAGGCATCTAGACCAATAACAGTAGAGTCCGAATGCTCAGCGGTATAAATAGACTTCTTCTACGGCGGGTGGGTGCGAGTATATACCCAGAAAACTTAAAGGGTATTTTAGGGTATACGTATACCATATGTAGCCGTTGGGCTAAAGCGGCTTCGTCAATCTTTGCAAACAGTGCTGTCTACAGCCAACAAACTTCGTCATTCTTTCGTCTATGTTACCTATATCAAGTCATCGAAACCGATCGTTTATAATGTCCATTTTGGTGCCCAACTATCCTCTTTTATTCAGACTTGTTCATTTCTGACTGTTTCTAGACGGAGTTTTGAAAAATGGAAATTCAAAGAACTGACTTCATATGACTACTAATTGTTCAAATGCAATGCAATCATTCTGTAAAAATAAAACAAAAATCACGCGTTAATTGTATTCTATTAATTGGCATTGTATTTTCACTTATTCATTCAAAAAAAATGTTTAACATACTCTTAAATGAATTGTTCTTAAAAATCAAGTAAGTGACTGTACACAATTTTATTTACCCAAATGTATTTGCAGAGTTATCTCCTTTTAGTAAACAATTTATTTATTATTTATTACTATTGCTATTATTATTAGCCCCTATTATTACTATTTTCATTATTATTATTATTACAATTATTATTATTATTATTATTATTATTATTATTATTATTATTATTATTATTATTATTATTATTATTATTATTATTATTATTATTATTATTATTATTATTATTATTATTATTGTAGTTTAAATACTGTCAGAATAGTAGAAGATGAATTTAAAACATTGTATACTACTGGCATAAGCAAAATAACGTTAAAAACCGAAACAAATTGAAGGTAAAAAATTTTGGTAACGTGACTGTCTATTGATTCCTCAAACCGTAAAGCATTAGCAAGTTGTTACAGTGGTAAAAATAATAAACTGTTGGTTAAATTTTAAAAGAAAACAATAAAAACAAAATTAAGTTGCACGTATAATGTATACACTGAAAGGCTATCAACTGATGCTTAAAATATTTATTTGGTTGCGGTCCCAAATCCAATTAGAACAGGCGAAGAGCTGATACGCATTGTTAGCAGCCTAACCTTCTTAATAACCTGGTGTTGCTAAAGAAATAACAGGACTATGATTGTTATGACAACCTTGAGTAAAAGTTAAAGATATGCACAAATTTTAATGGAACAATTTTGAGGCCTGGTACGTTTCAAAACGAAAGGGTTTTGTAATTGTTGATTATTTTTACAAAACCCTTTTGCAATAAGATAACAATTACAGCGAGAAACCACAACATTGTTACATATGTTAAAAGGAACATGTTACAACAACATTTTGCCGAACGTTTTGTTTGATTCCCCAAATCTTTTCCAAGTGATTTTTAGCCAAGTTTTATGTAATCTAGCTCCTGCCACTATTTTCACTTGTGGGATTCAAACCCCCATGTCTACCGCGGTCCAAATTCGAGCGCTGTATCGCTAGACCACTCCAGTTATCTATTCCAAAATTGTTCTTGTTAATTTTTTGAGTGTTAAACGTAGAATTTGACCAAGTAATTTCCTTTGTCTAACTGTAATGATATAGGCGATGAAAAACATCCATCATCTGATCAATTTTGTCTATGAGTATACAATAATAATAATAATAATAATAATAATAATAATAATAATAATAATAATAATAATAATAATAATAATAATAATAATAATAATAATAATAATAATAATAATAATAATAATAATAATAATAATAATAATAATAATAATAATAATAATAATAATAATAATAATAATAATAATAATAATAATAATAATAATAATAATAATAATAATAATAATAATAATAATAATAATAATAATAATAATAATAATAATAATAATAATAATAATAATAATAATAGAATTATTTTTTTATTTGATTACATTCAAAATGGTTTTAATTAAATATAATCTTTGTTTAGAAATTAAAAGCTGTCTGTGTAGTTTTTAAATGTTGTTTCGAATTGTACTGCTTCATTAAGACAACATATCTTTTCCTAACATTTAATCATTTTGGTTGATGACGTGGTCACCTCTTCATTATTTTCCACATTTATGCGGCATAGCAAACGATCGACTTCGATGGCTTGATAAGAGTAACAAAGGTAGAAGAATAAAAATGTTTCTTGACTAGTTGACAAAACTGCCAAATTTTTTTAGGGTTATTTCCCTTAACCCAACGACTACATATACCTTAAGATACATTTTAGGTATTCTGGGTGTATGTTTGCACCCATCCGTCAAATCTGAGGTCCAGTTATACCGCTGTGCATTCGATTCCTGCTGTTATTAATCTAGATGTCTGTTGGCACCTAGTTCAGAAATTGAAACTTTATAAACAACACTCAAATCCTTAGGATCATTAGCATCCTTCTAACGTATTAGATGCATTATTATTGACGATTTTTAATAAATTCAAATTACTGAGAAAATATTCTATTTTTAACAACTACAAAATCAATCAATTAGTCGATTAATTTGGAATAACATAATCATCAAAAGTTCCTTCAAATGAAGAAGCATCACGTTTTTTGCAATCTATAATTTACACATTTATTTGTTAATTTAAATAATCTACTTTGTATTGAGTATGTAAAAAACGTTTTGACGTGATTGTTAATACACGCTTTCTTATTAGTTCATACATGCATCTAGGCATTGTTAACTAATAATTTAATCTTTATACAACGCCTTATTAAATGAATTATAGTTGTACTAAATTTATGCAATTGAATTCCTGATATTGTTTATTTCCATCAAACTAAGGTGAAACATTAGAATGTGGCAGATTCATATGAATAATAAGTCTATTTGGTTTCAGCCAATCAGGGGCTGTTTTGTTTGGAATCATTAGCAATGTTTCACAGATGCACAAATTTGAACCCACATCCTACATATATATATATATATATATATATATATATATATATATATATCTGTAAGAATAATGAATAATGCGAACAAACAATGACAACGTTTAACGTGTGTACAAACTCGTCTTGTTACAAAAATGTCTGACCGCAGCTAATTGGTTATATAGTCGCAGCTTCACAACCCCCTCCCCAATAAAACCCCAACTTACTGTCAGAGCTTGGCGGCAAACTCCTTCCATCAATCACCAATCCGTATTCATCATCCACATGCTCGAGAATCAGCCATTCTTTTGTCCAATCCATTCTTATAATCAAGGTAAACAAACTTCACCTTTTTTCCACTTCTTGCTGAAAACCGACTGAATATTTTTCGCAGCTTCTAAACCTTGACGACGATTGGGTTTGATACAATTTGGGAATGAAGTTGAATCTGGTCGTCGATTGTTGCATCCGTAAATTGCTGAGTTGACAAACAAATGTTCGGACAGTTTGTCCTTTTCTCAAAATTGGTAAAATAGATCAATTTTACGGTAGCAGAAAAGGGATTGGACGAACGACACAGTAATAGCCGTTTGTTCTTTATCGCCGGTCAAAACCCAAATCTGCCAGCAATACAAACAAACAACACGGTTTGATCGATAAATATGATTGGACATGACCTTGAGAATGCTTATTGCCAGTCAAAACCCAAATGTACAATGCAAACAACACGATGTCGGTTAAATCGATAAATATGATTGGACCTTGAGAATAGAGGTAAAGGGACCTTGAAGCTCAGCTACGCTTAGTATCATTCTGTCAATTATGTATTTTGATTGGGAGACAGTACATTGATGCCTTTGGTGACATACCAATTAGAGCCATTCGTGGCAGTTCTGTATTGACCCTGTTTTGGAAAATAA
Organism: Cardicola forsteri; assembly: GCA_025895645.1. Lineage (NCBI taxonomy): Eukaryota > Metazoa > Platyhelminthes > Trematoda > Strigeidida > Aporocotylidae > Cardicola > Cardicola forsteri. Next base: position 162,389 of record JAKXYG010001349.1, on the reverse strand, counting down.
GTTGGGTTCGCTTGGACTGTCGCTTTTGCTAACTAACGAGGTTAATACAAAGAATGGACAGTTGATTGGAGAACGAATGATTGCTGCTTTGAAAGCGGCGTCAACAATGTTCGAAAAGAAGAAGAAAGAGTTGATTAAATGTAAATTGATTGAAATAAACGTTACATTTTTACAATTGCCTCCATTCAACACAATCCTTAATTTAATTGTAATTTTTTGAAATCACTTTAAAATATCATGTATATGGTTTGAGAAAATGTTCAACTCAAAGATTTAATAGTGTAATACAAAATCAAATTACATAACATTGGATTATAATATATAAAGACTCCTACATCAAAACGCTTCGAGAAAATTATAGAAATTAATGATTATTACCTAAAATATTACAAATGTATGGCTTTCATTATCCATTTTTATATATGTATACATATTTTACAATATAATTTATTTTGGCAACTAATTTGTGTGATTCTCAATTTTTTCAAAATATCACTATTCTTGTTTATAACCTAAATTATAATTTTCTAATAATATTGGTATAAATATTATTAATAAAATATATAGATTTTATTATCTATTTTTATATTTTTTGAAATTTAAATTTAATGTTTATTACGTTGAATGTTTTTCAAAAAACGCATCTTTCAGCAGTGGACATTTTAGCGAAGCCGAAAGTGGGCCCACATTTTAATGCCGGTAGTGGGATTCGAACCCCGATGTCCACCGAGGTCCAAATTCGAGCGCTGTACCGCTAGACCACCCCGGTTAATTATTATTATTAAATTGAACTTGGTTACCTTACTAAATCCATATTTGGCACATAATATTTACCGTTAATCATCAAAATACAATAGTTGATTTTAAGCAACCAGTTTGTTTTTTAATTTATAAAAACCTAAATGAGAATTTTACAATGATATTGGACTAGAATATCAGTTTTTATAAAATATTTTACTTATACTGCCAAGGTTATGCTTAGAGAATGTCTTAGTATAACTTAGATGTGCTTTATATAATTTAATAGTGTATTGATTTTGACAGCAGCTGATTATCTACTCTTAACCAAAATAATATTCAAAACAAATAATTTAGTTAGAATACATTTGACTTAATTTCAAAATTACTGTCACAAAATTTTAATTCTGATTAAATATCATTATATGTACAGACTACCACATTCCATTGTCTATATACAAAATAAATTATAGTAACATTTTTCTCTAAAATGAACATTATTATCGTACGATAATTTATGATGTATTTAATCCAGCAAAAAGTAATATTTATTAATTTTCAAGTGTATATCTTAAAACAGAGCATTTATTATAATTATTAGTGTTGATTAAAAGGAATTTTTCACCGACAGGATTTGAGTCAATGCTTATAAAGTTTCAAATTCCTGTTCTTCCTTCATGTGATGCATCTTCAATTGAGTATAAAACGGTATTAATGGGCTTCCGCTACGCGAATAGGTACAAACATACACCCAAGGTGCTTAAAGATAGTTTAAGTTATATGTATACCATATGTAGCCGTTAGGCTAAGGGTGGTAACCCTGACAAAAAATCTTTGCGGAGAGTTACGCTATCTAACAACCAAAAATCTACATTACTTTTTTACGTTTGTTCCGTTTATCAAGCTATCAAAATTGATCGTTCTACATGTCGTATAAATATGGAAAATAATGAAGAGGTGACCACGTCACCAACCACAATAAATGCTGTTTTTCGGCTATTTTTCTATATTGGCAGTACGTATTTATTTATTTATATTTTATTCTTTCCTATTATTATTTTCTTGCTTTTGTTGTTTTACGGGAAACGCATCTGAGCAAAGCCAAACGTGAGCCCCTCATTTGATGACGGTAGTGTTCACTCTGCGTTGCATCGAGCGCTATGCCATCAAATAACCCCTGCACAGCGATGTAATTGCTTCGATGGATAGGTGCAAGTATACACCTAGGATACTTAAAAAGTATCTTGAGCCTTGTGTACACTACATTTGACGAGAAGATGACATATACACGTTAAGTGCAGAACCAATGTGTATTTAAATTCATATCTGCTGTATTTAGCAAGGTTACTATCCAATCCCAACAAAGTTCAAAGTGACCTTTACATTAGCCTATCCACATCATGAGTATGTTCTTTTTGTTTTCTTTGGTCTGACCAATTACCGTTGTTTATAATCTGCCCATTTTAATTTGTGACCATTCATTATCCTTCATTCAGGGTATTGTTTTATTAGTCATGTTCACTCATCAGTCATTCGCATGTCATGTATACTATTATATTGGCACACTGAATAATACCATGCCTCTTTACGCATATCATATTGAACATGACTTTTAAATATACGTTGATTTTGAATTATTTTTAGCCTATGTAATTCAATCTTATTTTACTTATTTATTTATTTTTGGACTGATGTTACATATTGCTAATTGTATTGTATTTTTATAATTGTACATAATTTTTGTGTGCTAAAAGCTACTTCTACTGAAGTATCTAAGCCAATAACCATAAATAATAATAATAATAATAATAATAATAATAATAATAATAATAATAATAATAATAATAATGGACTAAGGGAGATTACCGTAATATTTAAATCAGTGGTGCCATTCATCAGCCAATCAACGTTGTTATTCTCATACATTTGTTGTGCTGTATCAATGTCGAAATAATTGAATGGTGATACCACTGCACTAACCACACTGTTTCGATTACTAATAAATTTAATAGAATTAATATATCGATTAGATACTGATAGGGAGTGAAGGTGAAACGTCAAACATGTAAATTAACTCCACCACATAGAGAGTTATTATTGAAACAACTGTTCAAAATTATCAATATTCTATGCATTTAATAAAAAGTACAATTAGTGTGTGAGCGTGCGACAAAGTAATTAAAAAAGTACTCACTACAAGTAGTACCGATATTACATAAATCACCAGCTTTTATTTGGAAAATGTTCACAAATGTTGAAAGAATTTATTGGAAAAAAAGCGAAATCGATTACAAAAATAACTTTATTTATAACCTAAAAAACGACAACGATTTTGACTATACAAAGAAGTTGTAATAAGAATTCGATAATTTTGAGCAATAAATGAATTTTAAAAACATAATCGTTTATTTCGCCAAATTCAAACAACTACTTATTATTTATTAAGTAGTTTAAAGTTAAATGTTTTCTTGTTATCGTTGATGGGATGCTAATGATCCTGAGGATTAGAGTAATGCTTATAAGGTCTCAATTTCCAATGATGGTGATATTCTTGACTATTCGTCCTCCACGTGGTGCATCCTGGACTAGGTTTTTATAGGCATGTAAACTAATAACAGCAGGGTCCGAGTGCACAGCGGTATAACTGGGCTTCCGCTACGGTGGGTGGGTGCGAACATACACCCAGGATACTTAAAAAAGGTATCTAAAGGTATAGGTATACCATATGTAGCCCTTGGGCTAAGGAAGATGACCTTTACAAAAATCAGGCGGCCTCCTTAATCTTTGCGAACAGTGGCGACGTCACAAGGATGCCGTCTACCAGCCAAGAAAATGTGTTATTCTTCCACGTTTGTTACGCTTATCAAGCCATCGAAATCAATCGTTTATATGTCGTATAAATATGGGAAATAATGAAGAGGTGTCTACGTCACCAATCAAAATGAATATTATCGTTGGCATGGCAAAGCCAATTTACAAACCAGTAGGTTGCAATTTAATTGATTTTAAATCAATACATTCAATTGTGTTATTAAAATAGTCGCAATTTACTGTTTCGTACAAAAACGACAAATTTAATGCGTCTGTTGCATAAAAAAACAATGGTTATCTCTCCAGTAACGGAATCAAATTTATTGCTTTATTATTTGAAGTCCTGGTGAAAGGAATCACTCACTTGCTTGTTGGCGATAGTAACGTAGAGCCTTTGAGGACACTGGACAGTTAGATTCACTATAATAAATTTACAGGTCCAAGGTCATCCACCCGTAGCTCAGTGGTTTAAGGCGCTGGCCTGACACCAGATGGGCGTGGGTTCAAGTTCATGTGTGTGTAAAACTTGAAAGGTATGCGCTGCTGATGATTCCAAATAAGGATGAAACAGCTGTACAGTGCTCCTGGTTGACTTAAAAAAGATCTAAAATTGTAGGATGATCGCGAACACAAATCATTTCACATTAATTCGTGTGTAATACGCTACACCCAAAACAACTTTGGCCAATCCAAGAGTTTGAAATAAAAACTAATTAAAAATTTTTTTTATTTTCATATGTTTATTACTTTGAATATTTTACAAGAAACATCTTTCATCAGTGGCCATTTTAGCGAAACCAAACGTGGGCCCGCATTTTATTGCCGGTGGTGAGATTCAAACCCACCGAGGTCCAAATTCGAGCGCTGTACCGCTAAACCACCTCGGAATGACTGTAAGTGTCTAGAGCTTTAAACTCGAACCTGGATAAACATTAGTTCTAGGACTAAATTTGATACCTCATTTGAATTCGCTAAAAACAACAACATAACATCCCAAATAATCGCCTTTCACTGTTCACAGTTTTCAAGATAAGGTCCCAGCCATTTGAGTAGTAAAAAGCAACCAGGATGAAAGCAAAACTTTATTTAAAATGTGGTCTTCAAGTTCCCGCGAAAAATAATCATAAAATAAAGCAAAAAATGCGTAACAAAAACAATTTACAAAATTGATTAAAAAAAGTCTTTCCACTACTCTATTTTTACAATTTGATTGTCATCACGTCAAAAATCGAAAAAACCAACGACCAATCACAATGCACTATTTTCTACCAATCCAAATCGACCAATCATAAAAAAACTGTCGAATTGTGTGGGGAGAGTTGCCGCTGTTTACAATTCTGCTTCATCCGCAGCAAAAACTTCACGATTTTCATGAGCCCAAAATCCTTGCAAGTCGGTAAGAATACTAATCACCGTTTCGCCTTTACCGCTAAAGATGGAAATGAAATAAATATAAATTACATTTTTAATAGTAAAAATCGATACGTTCATTGAGGATGATAACATATGGTCACCTCTTCATAATTTCTATATTTGTATGGCATATTAAACGATCGATTTTAATGCTTTGATAAGCGTTACAAATGTAAAAAAATAACCAAGTTTATTGACTAGTAAGCGCCATCTTTGTGACGTCGCTACTGTTCACAAGGATTGACGAAACCGCCTAATTTTTTGTCGGGGTTATCTCCTTTAGCCCAACGGCTACCTTTAGATACCTTTTAAGTATTCTGAATGTATATTCGGACCCATCCGCCGTAGCGGAAGCCTAGTTATACCGCTGTGCACTCGGATCCTGCTGTTATTAGTCTAGATGTCTAGGGGCATCTAGTCCAGGATGCACCACGTGGAGGACGAACAGTCAGGAATATCACGAACATTGGAAATTGAGACTTTATAAGCACTGACTCAAATCCTCAGGATCATTGGCATCCCCCTGATAAGTATAACAAACAACGTTTGGTTAGTAGACGGCATCCCTGTTATCTTTCTTAGATCGACGGCTACATATGGTATACGTGTACTTTAAGGTACCTTTTAAGTATCCTGGGTGTATACTTGCACCTACCCTCTAAAGCAAAAACCCAGTTATACTGTTGTGCACTAGTTCGCTGCTGTTATTAGTCTAGATGGACACAGGCATCTAGTCCGAGATCACACATCAAACATTCCTCAAATCAATTGCAACCAAAACATAACACACCCACACACGTGCGTGCGTGGGTGATTCTTACCAGCGAATCAAATCATCCAAAGTAATAAAGTCGGGATTGGTTGGTGCTACCATGTCGAATATTTCATTTTGAATGTTGACAAAAGGTGGAGCTTCATTGCTGCCAGCCACATTCACTTTGTGCATGATGCCGTCGTAAAAATAGCTCAGTGTACGCCACGTCCACTTGCCCTGATGGCCAACATCCAATATGCGGAAAAAGAAGGCCAACGCTTGGGGTTCGTGTTTGTTTTTCCATTGCCAATACAATGTCCAGGTACGTTTTGTAATCCTAGTAAGACACGAAAGAGGGACAACGTCATCATCGGGGACGTTGTTACCACTGGAAGTATTGTGACTTCATATTACATTTTAAACCAACCCCCCAATAATTTCGGATAACAGCAAAGAGGCTTAACCGAACGCCCAATTCATTTGAACTTGAACGATTGTAAAGATAATGCAATTTGATTATCGTTGTTACCAAAAAATGAGAACCTACATTTAATGCGGACGGTAGCAGTCCAAACCCATGACCGCACAACTTTGAGTCCATTCGAGGAATTGTTCGGTGGCGATTTACAAAGTAGCCACTTTTATAAACAATTTTCATTACCCGTCCCATAAAAAAATTAGGTTGAATTTATCTTTACCAGTACCACCACTACTACTACTACTGCAGCTACTATTACGACTGCTACTACTACCACTACTACTATTACTAATATTACTGCTATACTACTACTACTACTACTACTATTATTACTACTACTATTACTGCTATACTACTACTACTACTTCTACTACTACTGTACTACTACTACTACTACTGCTACTAATACTACTACTACTACTACTACTACTACTAACACTAATACTAATACTACTACTACTACTACTACTACTACTGCTACTAATACTACTACTACTACTACTACTACTACTACTACTACTACTACTACTATTATTACTACTACTATTACTGCTATACTACTACTACTACTTCTACTACTACTGGCACTACTACTACTACTACTACTACTACTACTACTACTACTACTATTACTACTACTACTACTACTATTACTACTGTTAATATTACTGTTACTACTACTACTACTACTGTTACTACTACTACTACTACTACTACTACTACTACTACTATTATTACTACTACTATTACTGCTATACTACTACTACTACCACTACTACTACTACTGTACTACTACTAGATCAACGGCTACATATGGTATATGTATACCTTAAGATAATTTTTAAGTATCCTGAATGTGCCGCTCGAATTTGGACGTCGGTGGACATCGGGGTTCGAATCCCACCACCGGCCCACTAAAATGCGGGCTCACGTTCGGCTTCACCAAAATGTCCACTGCTGAAAGATGCGTTTCTTGTAAAACATTCAAAATAATAAACATTAAAATAAATAATAGTAATATTATCATCATTGTAACAAAGTAATAATTTTTAAACATCGTATACACTGTAATATAGTTTAAAATATCAAAACGTTGTTATCCTACCATTTCGGTATTGTACATAAAGCATTCTTCGAATATTCGATCCAAAAAAATGTCTGTTAAAGTGCCATTGTTAAATCTGAAATACAAAATAGAAAATTCAAACACCTTCATCTTGGATTGCCATAATTACGTCAGCTTTTGTGGGACCCTTACATTCTTACTGATGGTGGTATTACTGACTGTCACATCCACTTAGCGCATCCGGTGATGGTAGATGGGTACATCCAGAGTACTTAAGAGGTGTATACATATTATATAGAGCCGTTGGGATAAGATATAACTGTGACAAAAAATCAGATAACCTCGACAATCTTCGTGAATGGTACTGTCACGAGGATTGTCCAACAACTTATTAAGTCATTAGAGTAAATAGTACTGTACAAATATAGAAACCATAAAAAGGTGACCACGTCAAAATGCACAAAAAACACGGAACTCAACCCAATGTCTTTTTACAGAAAAAATATTGCTAACTTTGTCCAGCTTTGGAACTGGCTAGATTAATTCATTTCTGGTCTTCATTCGAATGCTGATAATCCTGAGGATTTGAGTAATGCTTATAAAGTCTCGACTTCCAATCATGGTGATATTCCTGTGGTGCATCCTGGACTAGGTACTAACAGACATCTAGACTAATAACAGCAGAGACCGTGTACACAGCGATATAACTGGACTTTCACCGGATTCCCGTTCAGTAAGCGGGTGCTACCATACACCCAAAATGCCTAAAAAATATCTCAAGGCAACTATTTACCATATGTAACCGGTTAGGCTTGTGAATCCGTCAACCGGCGTCAACCCCAAAGAAGATCGCCTCGCCAATTCCTGTAAACACTGGCGTCGTCGCAAAGAAGCGATCTTTTATTCCCCCCGTCCCGTCCAAGTTCAATTCGCATCCGCCAACCTCTTGGCACAGACTCAGCTACCAACGTATGTGTCTATGCTATTCGCATCCGACAACACCAACCTCGAAAATTCGCTCCGTGTTAGCATTCCGTTCCGATCGTCGTCCAGTAACAAATAACTGCCGTAAATTCGCATCGCCGACTGATAGCTGAACCAATTGGACGCCAGCTGCGACGGGTCCAAATCGGGTTGGCGCAGTTCTAACAAATTGTCCAAAAATCCGCTAGCCAATATGTCGGTAATGCGCACCCGACCACAATGGAGCGGATCGAGGAAAAAGAAAAATTTGCGCACAGCCGTACATACGTAAAATTTTTGAAATGACGAATCCATTTCGGAAAGCTGGGAAAAATAGGCGCGGATGGCAAAAAACAAAATTGACAGGAAAATCAAGCGTTCGATAGGGCAGAATTTAATTCAATTCTTCAAACATCGCCTTGTGTTTAGGCAATATTGTGTTGGGAAAATTGAAGGTACATAAAAGCAACTGCATTATTAGTTGGTCCACATAATTTTGGGACGATAATACTCCTAGGTTATCCATTACTCCTGTCCGTTTGTACATAATAATAATAGTAATAATAATAATAATAATAATAATAATAATAATGATAATAATAATAATAATAATAATGATAATAATAATAATAATAGTAATAATAACAATACTAATAGTAATAATAATAATAATAATAATAGTAATAGTAATAACAACAATATCAATAATAATAATAATAATAACAATAACAATAATAAGAATAATAATAGCAATAATAACAATAACAATAATAATAGTAATAATAATAACAATAATAATAATAATAATAATAATAGTAATAATAATAATAGTAATAACAACAATATCAATAATAATAATAATAACAATAACAATAATAATAGTAATAATAATAGTAATAATAATAACAATAATAATAATAATAATAATAATAACAATAATAAGAATAATAATAGCAACAATAACAATAATAATAGTAATAATAATAACAATAATAATAGTAATAATAGTAATAATAATAATAATAATAATAGTAATAGTAATAACAACAATATTAATAATAATAATAATAACAATGATAAGAATAATAATAATAGCAATAATAACAATAACAATAATAATAGTAATAATAATAGTAATAATAATAACAATAATAATAATAATAATAATAATAATAATAATAGTAATAGTAATAACAACAATATCAATAATAATAATAACAATAACAATAATAAGAATAATAATAAAAGCAATAATAACAATAACAATAATAATAGTAATAATAATAACAATGTTAATTATGTAGTCATGTCTTCATTATTTCTATATTTGTACGATATATTAAACAATCGAATCCGATAGTTTGATAAATGTTTTGGTTAACAGACGGAATCGTTGTGGCGCGTCAGAGTTTGCAAACATCGGTGATGTCACTTGATGTTTTATCAGGATTAACTGGTTTAGCCCAACAACTAAATATGTTAAGGTCCACCAAGGCATGTGCCCAAATATACTACCATGCACTAAGTCCAAAATCCATGTTAATCTCATTGAAAATTCATCATCATTACACAAATCCTCAATATCATTAACATCCTTTCTCTCTCAATATATATATATAAAGATAGGGATGTTTACATTGAACTCTAACCTAATAAAAAAGATATTCAATCAATTTGATTAACTCAACAAACCCAATTTACCTGATCCAATGTATGTATAAGATCCCAAATATAATGCTCCAAATCGACTTCTCTCAAATAACCATCACCACAAGCATCGTAAATGGAAATTCCAATGCGTGTTTGTTGTAGCCATTCTTTTTTCATCACGTAATTGAAAAAAACCATAATATTGATCTGGGACAAGGAGTCGTCTTTTCGTATCAATTTGGCAAATGTTGAAGCGGTGAAAAAAGGCCTTGACAAACAAGTATTTGATAATATGCAAATAATCTTGAAAATAAAAATAATGCTTACAAAGTCTCAATTTCCAACAATGGTGATATTCCTCATAGCCACCTCCACATAGCGCATCCTAGACTAATACAGTATGGACTAAATGCACAGCTGTAAAACTGGGTTTCTCCTTCGGTAAATGGGTACAAGTATACTTCTTTTTATTTTGATGTTTACTATTTTGACTGTTTTACAAGAAACGCATGCCTTTCAGCAGTGGACATTTTGGCGAAGCCGGAACGTGAGCCCGCATTTTAGTGCCGGTGAGTGGGATTCAAACCTCGATGTCCACCAAGGTCCAAATTCAAGCGGTACATCCAGGATACTTAAAAATTATCTTAAGGTATACGCATACCATATGTAGCCGTCGATCTAAGAAAGATAACCTTTACAAAAAATCAGGCAACCTGGTCACATAAATTCTATCTATCAGCCAACAAATTGTGTTATAGCCATCGATGTCGATTATTGATAAGCTCTACAAACATAAATAATGAAAATATGACTGTAACCAACTGCAATAAATTAAGTAAAATGAATTGTCATTTTTGGTAGATAAAATCTGTTAAAATCCTTAAAGTCAAAACATAGCTATCATTTAAATTTATCTCATTGACAAACATTGAGTGCAAGTTTCAATAGTTTCGGAAAAACGTAAACAATAAGTAGTAGTAAATGTTATCTTTAAAAGACGAATTTATTAAACATTCCCTTCTAACAAGGATAATTGTATCTATCTTTGGAAATTAGAAAATGTAACAAAAACTTAGACTATAATAAATATGGTTTAAAATCTATATCAATTATTTGTTTTACCAACTTTCAACTGTTATTTGTAAAATATTTAAAATTTGTATACCTAACATTTCATTTTTTCAATATAAAACAGATAATGCAAGTTTCCAGTTTATTTCAACGCTGTTAAAATGCAAATTACAACAAAACTAAATCAGTTTTTACAATTGTTTTACAATGTCAATTACTTTTTAAACCTTCCAATGTGGTTTAAAAAAATCGTAAAATCTCTTCATATCCACATATTGAAACCCAGTCTGTGTGCACCAAAACAGTTCTTATCTACATTAAATTTTGAATAGTCATAAGTTAATGTGTGTGATAATTTGTTAAATAGCAATTTGTGCCAACTAAAAATTTTGAACTTTTAACACTTTTGTATACAAATATACAAACATTTTACGTTTGTAATTAAAGAGAACATACAAAATAAATGTATCACAGATTACAAGTCTTAATATTTCCATTTAGAATTATAAGAAAAACTCAGGGTGGTCTAGCGGTACAGCGCTCGATTTGGACCTCGGTGGGCATGGGTTCGAGTCCCACTACCGGCACTAAAATGTGAACCCACATTCGGCTTCGCTAAAATGTCTACTGCTGAAAAATGTTTCTCGTTAAACATTCAGAGTAATAAACATTTAAAAAAATAAATACATATAACACTAAGACTAACATCAATTTTATACATGTTATCTTTATGTACTCACTTAAAAATTAAGTCAATTTATCACATGTAATAATCAATTTTATTAACAAATAAAACGCATACTTTGCTTTATCAGTAGCTTTCTCGGATGCCAATACAAAATTTTCATAAGTGATAAGTTTATCGCCCTTAGGTGACAACGTATGATATTCATGTAATAAATTCCACAATATCTATTTTTTAATGTAAATAGCCACACATTACATACCAAAAGTTCATCGTTATCAAAAGTTTTCAAACTCTTTTTTTCAAGAAGAACAGCTCTATATACTTTTATAATACAGAGAAAAACAAACCTGGCCTCTTCACGCAACTTTTGTAACAAAACGTCATCTCCTTGTGGCGCCTATTACATGAATGGAAAAATATATAAACATACCCGTTGAAAAAAACTTGGTAAATCAAGCGCATTTAATTCAAAATCCTCTTTACCACCCCAAGCCTTATAATATTTTAAAAATAAACTGTTGTCTAAAATTTAATTAAACTCTTTAAAATCAATTAATACTTGAATCGTTTTCATCCATAATGCATATCACAAGGCTAAAAATTTCTATTCCAAAATTACAGCAGCCATATACTACAAAAAATACATTAAAAACATTCATTTTAAAAATATTAATCTTAAAAATGTATTTACAAGTGAAAAACTGAACAAAAACATAATTCGATTGCATTAATAATTTTAAATGTTAATCACTTTAAAAAATGTATAAATGTAAATTCCTATTCATTGACGTAACCAAAATACAATATCAGGTTTCAGGTTTCTTCACAAGTTATGTAGAAGAAAGCTCCTTTTGGTACTCGGTTCAATGCTATCAGTTATCAAGGAAAAGAAAAAATCTTAGAAAAAAATAATAAATAAAGTAATTATTTAAGCAAAATTAACATAATACTCATCATAAGCCAATCTAAATGCTGAAACGACCTAATCTATTCGTATTCAATGCCGAAATGACCTATACGAAAAATGGTGCAGATGGCAGACAGGATTTCACTCACGGCTTCTTGGCTTAAGTGAGTGTCTACTTCTACAGAAGTAATTTGCAAGAACGAAGAGTGATCTACATGTTCGGATTTCAATAGTTTACAGACTAAAATAGATGTCGCTGTAGTCCCACACAGTGGTTGGTACTACTAACGTTTGTGGCCGTGATAACAAGTTCGAATCCTGGCAGCGACATTCGCCGATAAGTGTAATTACCACCTTTGGGGATGCTAATGACCCTGAGAATTTAAGTAATGCCCACATAAAGTCTCCAATTTCAATGATGAGCCACGATATTCACGACTGTTAGTCCTCCGTGATTACATCCTGGACTAGGTGCTAGGCATCTAGACCAATAACAGCAGAGGTCCGAGTGCACAGCGAGCATAACTATTCCGCTACGGCGGGTAGTGCAAACATATGCCCAGAATACTTAAGGTATCTAAAGGTATACGTATATCATATGTAGCCCTTGGGCTAAGGGAGGTGCCACGGCAAAAAATCAGGCGGCCTCGTCATCGCGAACTACGAGTAGCGACGTCACAAGGATGCCGTCTACCAATAAGCTGTGGCCACGTTTGTCACTGCACGCTTGTCAAGCCATCAAAAATCGATCGTTCTACATGTCGTATAAATATGGGAAATAATGAAAAAGAAGAAGTACCACGTCACCGACCAAAATGAATGAATAAATAAAATGAGGTCGTCCCAGAGCCTTCTATCTCGTAATAGGAAGAGCCTAATAGACTGTAAACGGTCTAAATAATTTACATGCTTGAGCTGTCTAGAAACTTTTGTAAAGTTTCTTTGTTAAAAAATAGGATATATATATATATATATATATATATATATATATAATGCGGGCCCCTGTTCGGTTTCAACAAAATGTCCACTGCTAAAAATGTTTCTCGTTAAATATTCAAAGTAATAAACATTATATATATGTATATATATATATATAACTTTTCTATTTTAAAAAATTAATAAATATATTTTAATTGTATCAAAAATTGTAAACATAACAAATAAAAACAATAATAAAAAATCTGAATATAGCAACAATAACTTTACTTTAATATAAACCAATTTTTATAGGAAAAAGTCAAATAATTTAAATTTTTCATGTAATGTAAGTCAAACAATATTTGTCGATTAAATAAATAATTTCAAACATTTTATAGTACAATTAAATATCAAAGTAAATGTATAAAAGTATTAATAAACAAATTTTAAAATAAAACTTCAAGGAATATCATACCAAATATAACGCAAGTTTCAGGTTTCAAGTTTGTATAAGAGTTTAATAGGAGGAAAACTCCTTTCAATACTCTGTTCAGGGTATTTTAAAAAATCGCTTATTTTAATTGTTATTGACTTAATAATATTAATGTAAAAAATGTTATTTTAACAAAATATTTTTATTAAAAAATTTAAATTTGTTTAATATTAAATTTCAAACAATAACTAATAATACAAATGCTTTTGACAACGTTTATGAAGGATCTTTAGAAAAGTGTCAAATTTGAATACAGGTTACAGGTATTACAGATTTAATACACGAAGGATTGAATAGGAGTAAAACCTTTTAATTCTTGATTTTTATTTTTTTGATATCAGTAAGATTCGGAGGAAATATGAAATGGATGGTGAGGTAAAGAGAGGGGATTAGTTACGAAAAAAGTATTTAAATCAAGATAAAATCAAGGTAGATAGTGGAAATTAACAATTATAGAAAACAAGCAAAAATTATAAATATAAAAAATAACAATAAAACAAGTGCCATTACAATGCAAAAAACACTGCAATAATCTTCAAAAAAAGAAAAGAGAAAAGGATGAATAACCCTCTAATGAACGTGTAGCGTGACGCGCGCCTTACCTCGCGGGCCCGTTTCAGGATTTTAGGATTTTTTACGAGTTAAGTAGGCGAAAATGCCATTTGGTACTTAGTTTTTAAATTGTATTAAGTTTTGAGAGGAGAAATATGAAATGGATAGTGAGGTAAAGGGGAATTAATGACAATTTTTTTTTTGAAATTAAGACTAAATCAAGGTAGATAGTGGAAGTTAACAATTATAGAAAACGAGCAAAAAATTATAAATATACAAAAAAAAATAACAAAACAAGTTACGTATTACAATGTAAAAACAGTGCAATAATTTTCAAAAAAGAAGAAAAGAGAAAATAATGAATAACGTTCCAATGGATGTGTAGCGTGACGCGCGCCTCACCTGGCGAGCGATTTTGTCAAAACAGTACGTTTATTAAATTAAATTTTTAGTTGTGTTTAAAATAAAAACAATTGCTATGAGCTAGAAACATTAAAAAAAGTTATTTTATTAATTTTTATTGTAATTACAATTTTCTACATTATTGTACACTGCAACAATGTTGTTTGAATTTTGTTTTAACGCACATTTTATTTTGTATTTGAATTTATTACGTGATGTTGTGATTTTGTGATTATTGTTACGTTCTGTTTTTCTTGTTGGTAAGCAGTATTAAACAACGATTTAAATTACACTAGAATTTTTTAAATTAAAATTAAATGTGGGTGTTGATAAATATCCGTATCAAGTTAAATCAAGAGAAATCAGGGCCGAGATCTCATTGATATCTTACAGTTCAATACTTACCGACATTTGGAGTTTGAATGTGTAATAGTTTTTTACATTTTTGTATTGTGAAGATTCAATATTTGCCAATCGTTAGGGTTTAAAGCTCAAAACTTACCAATCGTTAAAGTTCGAAGTCCAATAGTAACGTCGCCTATCCTAAGGCAGATATAGTTAAACTTGACAAAGTTCAAAGAAGCTTCACTAGACTCCCACGTACCCTAAAAAGTTTTCCTTATCCCAAGCGAATAAAAGCGCTTCGTTTCTTTCCACTAAAAGATAGGAAACTCCGGGGCGACCTAATTCTAGTTTTCAAACTCTTAAACTCTACCCATTTTAAGCACATGTTTGCCATTTCCCATGATTCCCGTAGAGGACACTCTCTTAAGTTCTCCAAGCCGCGAGTTCAATTCCAACTAAAACTTTTTTTTTTTTAAAGTTATCATTGCGTGGAACAATCTGCCCCCGCATGTCGTTTTAGCCCCTTCCCTTCAGGCGTATGACAAATTTTACCTTCTCAAGTCTACCTAATGATTTTCTTTTGTTAATTACTTTTATTTTTTTTATTTATTATTTTTTAAATTGATATTTAATACTTTGAACAAAGTATTAAAAAGAGTTTTCCTCCTATTTAACTCTTGTACAAACCTGAAACCTGAATAGCACTGAAATTGAAGTTTTTGGAAACTCAACTTGTTATATTGGCTGAGATCAATATATATCAATTACTGGAATCACAGTGGAATGCATTCAGGTATTTAGAGTTTAAAAGTGTAATGCTTTTTAATTTTGTGCATTGTGATAGTTCAATACTTACCAACCGTTGGGGCTTAATGTTCAATCTTTGGAGTTGAAAATCTAACATTGTTAAATTTGGAGTTTTTAGAAACTCCACTTGTTATAATGTTTAAGGTCAATATTTATCAATTGCTGAAATTGTAGTTTAATATACTACAAAACCATTAGGATTAGAAATTTAGTTTAACTCCCACCAAAATGACAAGGTTTACATTTTCGAAAGCAGATGACAAGCAGCTTTTGGTTACCAAAAGTTGTTGCTCTTAAAATGTCGATGAGGATGTTAATATTTCTACAAATAATTAATTTTATATAACAGCTTATAAATAATTCAACATACTGTATTAAATGGAATTGTAACGAATTAGTTAAATTAAAATTTTTATATAATAATGATCTACTTGGTTAGATATTACAATTAATGTAAAATATAACTACAAGTTTTTGTAACATAAGCTATTAAGTTAAACGGTTTGTAAAATCTTACTGAGATCTCGGCCCTGATTTCTTTTAATTTAAATTGATAATCAGTACTCCAGTTAATTTCAATTGAAAAGGCCATTATGTAATCTAAATTATTATTCTGTAATTTATTATTACAAAATAATTCAAAATTACATACCAGTGCTGTTAACCAACAGAAAAAACAGGACACAATACACTCACAGAACCACGGTCACGTCCATACGTGATAAATTCAAATACAAAAAGGCTCTTTAAAACAAAGTTCAAATAAAATTATAATTGTTTAAATGTACAATAATATAAAAATTTTAATTAAAGTAAAATTTAATAATAATTTTAAATATTCTATTCCAACAGTAGCAACATGTATTATTAAATTGTTTAATGGAACTAGTTTTGGGTTTTTTCTTGACCTACAACTTGTGAATTTACAACTGCTTTCACAATTTTGGAAAGCTTATTTTTGTTGCGAGATACTCAATTTTAGATTGATTATTCACAAAAAGTTTTATATATTTTTAGTATTTTTTTTAAATTGAACATGAAAGTTTTAGTAGTTTAAGTTGTCATGTTAGTATTTATGCATTTATATTTTTGAATATATATAATTGTATTATTAAGAGTTTAGTTAATATTTTACTGATTTTTAATTAATTGATTAACCAATTAGTGACACAGTTAGTTATATGCAGATTCAATTTTGTTATCATACCTATTTGGAGAAATAATAGTTAAGGACAACTATCGAGGTTTTAATTCATTTGTATATTTGATTTATTTGTGTGACAGGAGTACAATTCATAATGTGGCCATTTCATATCAATTGCCTTCTAACAGTGTTTTGAAAATTCGTTTTCCTTACTTAAAAAATGTGAAGTATCTTATGACTTTAGACAGTGAAATGCGAGAAAAGGGTGAGGATTTGGTTGTTGCTCAACGTCCCAATTGGGTGGAAATTCAACTTGTACATCCTGTTAATGTAAAGCTTTTATTGTTTATATTTATGTTGATCACGATCGCTTCGGTTTATTTTAAATATATTTTTGATGTGAGTTATTAAACTTCTGAAGTTATGCATTATATATATATATATATATATATATATATATATATATATATATATATATATATATATATATACGAGCTATCAATAATTCTGAAAAATATGAATGATTCTTATGAGATCTCAATTTTTAGTAATGTGATATTCCTAATTCCGTAAGTCCAAGATGTGTGTTTTTCACTGAGCGAATGTACAGCGGTATTGCTATACCCCTATATTGGTGACGATGCTGTTAGATAGTTTTGTTAACTTTGTGTGGACAATAGTACTGTTACAACGTTAATCAACGAACTTTTCTATGTTTCTTACTCATATTAGAGGTTTTGCATACAAAGAATATAATTATGGAAATAGTGAAGAAGTGACCATGCCACTAACCCATTTAATGGGGCATTTAGTTTTCTACAACTTCAACTTAGCTAAGATATGCGATTACAAGGTTCTATTTTATTTTTTAAAATGTTTTTTTTTTAAATTGGTTATTTTAAATGTTAATTTGATTGGATTTATTTACGTTGCTTCTCCCCTCCAATGAAAGTCAGCGTTATCTTTTTGCTTATTTCTTGGTTGTGTTGGAATTCTTATTTGGTTCTATTTGAGAAATGTTGTAATTGAAGGTAAGTATTTTGCAGAATTTTTGTTTTTAAAATTATTTTGAATTGTTATTATTATTGTGGCTTATGTCACCTTTGTTATTTTTAAATCTTTTTGAGCATATCAAACAATTAACTGATAAGTGGCATCATTGTGACCTCGCCACTGTTATTTCTCTTAGCCCAACGGCTACATATGGTATACATATACATTAAGATACCTTTTAAGTACCCTAAGTGTATACTTGCAGCCATCTATCAAGACAATCCCAATTATGCCTCTCTGCACTGGGTTCCTACTGTGTTGGTTTAGGTGTTTAGGTGCATTTAGTACAAGATGTATCATTGGAAATTCAGTCTTTATAAGCATTACTTCAATCTTAAGAATCATTGGCATCCAACATATTTTTTAACGAATTTCATTCATTTATTCATTTGGTTGGTGACGTGGTCACCTCTTCATTATTTCCCATATTTATACGACATGTAGAACGATCGATTTCGATGGTTTGACAAGAAGTAATGAACAACGTGGAAGAATAACAAAGTTTCTTGGCTGGTAGACGGCGGCATCCTTGTGACGTCGCTACTATTCGCAAGATTGACGAGTCCGCCTGATTTTTGTCAGGGTTATCTCCCTTAGCCCAAGGGCTATATGATATACGTATACCTTTAGATATCTTTTAAGTATTCTGGGTGTATGTTCGCACCCACCCCGCCGTAGCGGAAGCCCGGTTATACCGCTGTACACTCGGACACTGCTGTTATTAGTCTAGTGCTAGAAATAGGGACACCTAGTCCAGGATGCACCACGTGGAGGACTAACAGTCAGGAATATCATCATCATTTGGAAATTGAGACTTTATAAGCATTACTTAAATCCTCAGGATCATTAACTCCCATGCTAATTTAGTGAAGTCAAACAGGGCTCTGCATTTAGTACCAGTAGCGGAACTTGAATGTTTATCCAGGTTTGGGTTTCGCGTTCTATCCACTTTGGCATATTTACGGTTAACAATGCAAATTCTGAATAAATATATAAGAAAACGTAAACTGTGTGATGAATTTATTTCGTATATTCTCGTCAGTCACAAACATAAAATTTCAGTATATATATATATACAACTTTAGCAACAATTACCACAAAACCTCTCTAGCAACTGGGCTTTCTCTTCGGTGAGGATACTTAAAAACTATCTCAAAATACATGTAGACCATATCTAGGGAGATAAGTCGGACAAAAAATTAGGCAATTTTGCCAATTTTTGCAAACAGTGGCGACATCACAAGGATGCCGTCTATCAACCGAGAAACTTTGTTATTCTACTACTACGTTTGTGTCTACGCTTATCAACTCGATCGTTTTGCTATAAATATGGAAACTAGTGAAGAAGTAGCCAATCAAATTGGATGAATGCAAATACAGATAAGCCCTACGGCTTTGCTAAATGTGCGTCTGTCGATCTCCGCTTGACAACATCTCTTTTTGTTCATCAGAGTCACTTCTTGTCATTGGCAACATGGGATTGCAACTCAAGCGCCGCTACATCGTCGGTCACCTGTTCGGTACATTCGTGCCCGTCGAACGTGTCAAACACATTGCCATCGTTCACACCCTCAGTTATTCGACCATCTATTCATATTTGGCAGCCGAACTGATCGAGGTCGACGGCGACGAACAGGTCGCTGTTGGTCGCAATCGACTGCAGCCTTTGCTGCCGATTCACAATTTGATGATGGTGCAATCGAATGACTATGTGGGCTTATCCTTTATGTCCCAAACGATTCCCATGTCCTATTTGGTACTGACGTTGCGACTTGTGCATAAAATTCTATTTTCATTGTGAATGTTGGTTTATTTTGTCACTTTTTTTTCTATTTTGCGGGTGCTAGTGATCGTGGTGGGGGATTTGAATAATGCTTGTAAAGTTTCAATTTCTATGATGGCGATATTCCAGCCTGTTGTTCTTCAACGTGGTGTATCATGGACTGGATGCCTAAGTTGTTTAGACTGATAATAGAAGGGACCAACTGCACAGCAGTATAACGGAGTTCCAGTTTCAGTGGATAGGTCTCTTAAGGCATACATATACTAAGAGATTAAGGGAAATAACTCTGCGCTGTCACAAGGATGCCGTTTACCAGTCAAGAAGGTCATTATTGCTTCTACGCTTATCAAACCATCGAAAATCGATTGTTTAATATGGCGTACAAATACAGAAATGATGAGGAGGTAATTATGTCATCAATTACAAATAAATAGTAATTTTTAAGTTGAAGTAATTTGTGAAATATTTCCAGATGAATGTTGTTTATTGTTGAGAATGGGATGTTCATGATCTTGGGACGGGGTGTTGAATAATGCTGTAGATTTAATCTTTCCATTGGTGGTGGCGCATTTCTGACTGTTTGCTCTCCACGTTGCGCAACCCCAGACTAGATGAACCTAAGACAGCAGAAATCGAGTGCACGCTTAGTATAATTTTGCTCCCACGCTTTGGCGTCTATGTCAAAATTTGAAAGCAGTTGTATCATCACATGGGTATCATCTATCTGTAAATAAACGTCGTTATTCTTCTACGTTTATTATTATTATTATTATTATTATTATTATTATTATTATTATTTATTATTATTATTATTATTATTATTATTATTATTATTTATTATTATCATTATTGTTATCATGATGATGATGATGATGATGATTATTATGATTATTATTATTGTTATTATTATGATTATTGTTATTCTTATTCTTATTAATTATTATTATCATTATTGTTATTATGATGATGATGATTATGATTATTATTATTTTATTATCATTATTGTTATTGTTATTATTATTATATATATCTACTACTTTGAATGTTTTACAAGAAACGCATCTTTCAGTAGTGGACATTTTAGTGAAACCGAACGTGGGCCCGCATTTAGTGGGTCGGTGGTGGGATTCGAACCCGGATGTCCATCGAGGTCCAAATTCGGGCGCTGTACCGCTAGACCATCCCGGCACATGTAACTCTTGTTGCACTTTTGTTAGTGCATGAACGATTATCCGTTTGGAACACAAAATCTTGATCACAACTAACAATTATCAATGGTACATACAATTAGAAAATGCTATTATAAAACCTGAAATTGTAGAGAACAGTTAGAGTCATCGACTTGTGACTTTGCCAGAAGAATAAACTCGATTCTAATTATCAAGACACATTAATTCCTTTCATCCAAACCACAACACTGTTTTAATAGGCCTAGCTACTACAATCGTAATGAAAAAAGACCATTTATAGTGTTACTGTAACAACAACAAAAGTTAGTGGCAATGCCACATCTTCATTAGTTCAAATTCGCATAGCATCTCGAACAATCCCTTTCCATTGTTCACGGTTTTCGGAGGCGTGTAGGAATATGTCAGTCCATCGACTTAGCCATTGTTTCCGGCCAAGATTGTGTGAAGATCGTCCGAACAGCATCCATCCAAGTACGTTTTTGATCTCCTTTCCTCTTCTCATCGGTATTTGGACAAGCCAGGGTTACTATACGTGAGATTGCATCAGGATTTCTACGAAGAACATGTCCAAACCAGCGCAATATTCGTTGTCCCGATACCAATGAAGGAAGATCATGAAATTGAAGGTCATTTTGAATTTGGTAGTTACTGATCTTTTTCGTCCAATCCTTGATACGGTGGATGCAAAATGGGTGTGCCAAGTGTATCTGAGACATCTTTAGCCAAATTTATCAAGCTTAGCGATCTCTGACCCTGTAATGGTCCATGTTTCAGCTGCGTACAGGAGTACACCATTTACGAACTAGTGGCTTGAAAATCATTCATCTTTGTTTTGGGTTGATGGACTTACGTCTCCATAGTGGATCGACAAGCTTTCCAAACGCAGCAGCAGCTAAACAAATTCGACGATTTACTTCATTGGACGAATCACCGTCAGAAGTAATTGAGGAGCCCAGATACGTAAATTCCTGGGCTCCTGTTACTGTAACTACAAATTATCAAAAAGTCCAATCACATGTGTATGTATGGGATGTTGGTACTTGATGAAAGTCATTTTGACGAAGCCGAACGAGGCATTTAGAGTACCGATGGTGGTACTCGAACCTGTTTGAGTTTATCGTTCTATCGTCATATTGTGCAGACAGTGTAGGGTACAACAGCAAAAGTCCCAAGTTTTCTATACGAAGAGGTAAACGAAAACCGATTCTTTGCGATGGCGCTAGTATTTACAGGAGTTGACAATAAGTATATTTTTTGGGGGTGGGGATTGGATGTTGACAGATCCATAAACCTAACTAGCTACATATAGTAAATGGATACCTTGAGATACCTTTTAAGCACCTTGGGTTTATGTTAGCACTTATTCACTGAGTGAGAGTCCAGTTATACCAGCTGTGCTATGATTAGTCTAGATGCTTGTGCGCACCTAATCCACAATGCACCAATAGGAACAGTCAGAGATATTACCATAATTGAAATCCGAGACTTTATAAGCAGTTGAGTGTCAGTAAAATGATTATGTTGTCTATTTATCGAGGCTTTGTTTCCGCCTGTATGTGTTTTTAGGACTGGTTTTACTCTGTAGACGATAGATAAGTGTATTCCAAATGCTTTAGCGATTACTTTAGGTTTTACATCATCTTGATATAGACTTTGAATTTCTTTGTTTTGATCAGTCCTTAAAAATAAACTGATCTGTTTCAGGCATTATAAAACTGAGTGATAATTAAAATTTTGGACAAACTTAAGACGTCAGACTATTAACTTTGTACGTATTACTAGAAAATAATTTATTATATTATTATTATACGAAACCCTTTTGCTTTAAAAATAAGCATGGGGCAATAAGACAACAAATACAGAAAAAACAACAACAACAGCACAGTCTTGTTGGCATTGAAGATTCTGCAAATCGAAGTTTGAGCTTTCTTCCGGTTTTCACTCAACCCTGTTATCTGTGTAACTCTGTTATCCGGATACGTGCAATCACTACTTTGCCGGAATGGCGTCCTTTGTATTGTTTCCGTAGCAGTATAAATTTTTTACAGAGGTCAGGTTGCTAACCTTGGACGCTCAAACCCTCCTCCTTTATCCAGGCTTGGGACTGGCTAGATTGAATTATTTTTGGTCCAAACTAGGCGGAGAAAAAAATTGTTTAAAATTATCTATACTAAATTGCTGATAAATTGGAGTAATAACTGACCAATAAAATATTTAATGCAAATTTCTTTGTTTACATGTAGGCGTGTATTTTTAAATTATTTTTATTAAATGTATATTTCTATTAATTAATTTTTTAAATTTATTAAAAATTGAATATTACATGCAGTCATTGTTTTTATCATAGGAAATTTAAAAAAATTATTTTCCACAAAACAACTTTTATTAGATGTAACATTATTTTTTATTATCTTAAAAATGATAAATAATGTATTTTAAAAATAAAATTAAAGATTTTAATATAATTTTTGAAATGGTTAATTACCTACCTACTGTAAAAGAATCCTCAAAATCATTAGCATCCCAACTATTGTGTACAATTGGCTAATTCATATTAATAGTACTTTAAACGAATTATAGTTATTATGTATATTAATTGATCGATATAACTTCGTAAAATTTAATATGATACAAATAAAAATGGTGTAACAACCATTGGGTTCGCTTAATAATTGCAACATAAGAAACAAACATGAGAAGATGTAAACGGTAAAATGAATTAATTTTGTATATTCTCATTAGCTACAATCATAAAGTATGGGCAATTAGCATGGATCAAATTTACTATAAATAATAAATTTACAAGGTCAATTTCAACCACTCAGTGATGATTCCCAAACAAGGGTGTGAAACAGCTGTACAGTCCTCCTGGTTAACTTAAACCACGTGGATTTATTATTCGCGTCAATCGCACAATTCCAATAATTCAACCTTGAAAATCCATGACTGAACATGAAATATTAATGTATATAAATAGAAACAAATAGTGTAATTTTACATTGATTGGTGCATACACAGTACACAAGGCTTTACAAAAAGTAGGTTTGTTAAAAAAATTGTTTTGTGTACACAAAATGGGCTTTAATGCGTGTGTATGTGTGTGTGAATACAAAAAGATTCACGTGTTTTTAGCATTTTGGAGGCTTGAGCAGATATCAGCACTTTAAAGCAATCGTTAAAATTAACTCGGGTGCTTTGTACTGAATATGCAAGAGGTGCATAAACATTGATTCGAGTTGAACTCTTTACTGATCCAACAAGGGACGTGTTTTCTGGCCCCATTCGCTAAGCGACGATCAATGTCCATTTGTTACTGCAACTGTAGACGAACTGGTAACATGGGTTAGCTGCAGAGTTCAACTTCCTAATTAATTCCACGTTTGAATAGCTTTTCGAATTCCTATACGAAAAGGTTGTCGAATACGAATTAAATGATGTTCTTTGCCTAGGAGACCGCTTCCCTGCGACGACGCTAGTGTTCACAGGAATTGATGAGGCAATCTTTTTTGGGGTTGACGCTGGTTGACGGATATACAAGCTTGACCGGCTGCATATGACAAATAGTTACCTTGAGATAACTTTAAAGCATCTTGGGTGTATGCTAGCACTCATTTACTTAACGGGAAACCAATTAAAGCCCAGTTATACCATTAGCACACGGTC
>JAKXYG010001349.1:47500-135000 GCA_025895645.1 Cardicola forsteri | reverse complement strand
ATTATTTTAAAACCTTTTTGCTTTGAAGAGCATGGAATAATTCAAGATTGTTCCATATGATTGGACAATAATGTTTCGGCGTTGAAGACTGTGCATATCAAAGATTGCAAATTCTATTCGGGTTTCGCCATCATGCTGTTTTCACATTTCGGCTTTAGTTTCTTCAACCATAGTAACTCTTGTGTTCAAAACGTCCTCCTTTGTCAATCAGACTTGGCACTAGCTATGGTGGAGTCAATATATGCAACTTTTGTATTTTGTTGAACAGAAAACGAATTAGTTTGGCTTAAAAATCACAAAGCTTAAAAATATTAGTACAATAATATTACCATTATTATTACTATTATTATTATTATTATTAATATTATTATTATTATTATTATTATTATTATTATTATTATTATTATTATTATTATTATTATTATTATTATTATTATTATTATTATTATTATTATTATTATTATCATTATTATTATTATCATATTATTATTATTATTATTATTATTATTATTATTATTATTATTATTATTATTATTATTATTATTATTATTATTATTATTACTATTGTATTATTATCTATATGTCTTATTTATCCACATACTATTGTGATTATTTTTATTAATATTACTACTGTTATTTTTAATGGTAATATTATTTGTATTATCACTACTGTTGTTATTACTATTATTATTATTAATGTAATTGCAGTAGCATTATTAGCATTGTCATTTTATATTAATAATAATAGTAATAATAATTATTAGTATTAGTGGACATTTCGGTTAAGCCAAAGGTGAACCCGCATTTGATACCGTAGTGGGGGGATTGAAACCATACCCAACCAGATTCAAGTCGAGCACTATACCACTGGAACATTTTTTACCAGTCAAAAGTAATTTTTGGAAACTGATTAATTGTTTATAATAAATAATTACAAACTCCGCCTAGTTTGAATCAGAAATGATTTGATCTAGTCAGTCCCAAGTCTGGATAAAGGAGGAGGGTTTGAGCGTGCAAGGTTAGCAACCTGGCCTCTGTAAAAAGTTTATACTGTTACGGAAACAACACAAGAGGATACAATTGCGGCAAACAACGGCAGGGTTGAGTGAAAGCCAGAAAGAAGCTCAATCTTTGATTTGCAGAATCTTCAATACCAACGAGACTTTGTTGTTGTTGTCGTTTTGCTGTAATTGTTGTCTTATTGCTCCATGCTTATTTTGAAAGCAAAAGGGTTTTTTATAATACAATAATAGTAATAATAATAATAATAAAATCACATTATTTTTCGTTCTTCAATTATCACAAGTTCGGTGGTTGTACTTAGTCTTTTGCCTACTCAACCACATGTTACATGACCTTATCAAGGTTATAAAATTATCGATTTTATTTTACTTTTGTTCTCACTACTTTAAATGTTTTGCGAAAAACAGCAGTGGACATAGTAGTGAAGCATAACCTGAGCCCGCCGGTGGTGGGAATTGACCACAGGTTCGAGTCGAGCGCTGTATAGCTACGTAGACCAGAAGAAAATCAATATAAAGTAGATACTAACCAACTCATATACAAAAACGAGTTTAAACAAGTTAACTTTTATAAAATGTGAAATTGATATAGTGCACACAAAATCAATTTGAATATACATATATATATATATATATATATATATATATATATATATATATGCAATATTTGCAGTGCTAACTAATACAAATACAATCATTTTTACCTCACGGTTTACCTCATTTTCAACAAATTATAATTATTATCATTATCATTAATACTATTATTAGTACTATTATTATTATTACTATTATTATTTTTCTTACTATTATTATTACTATTATGATTATTACTATTATTATGGCTATTTCATTGTTATTATTAGTATTATTATTATTACTATTATGATTATGATTATGATTATGATTATGATTATGATTACTATTATTATTAATATTATTACTAGTATTATTGTTACTATTGTTAATTGTATTATTTTTGTTACTATTATTATTCTTACTATTATTCTTACTGTTATGATTATATTATTGTGGCTATTCCATTGTTATTACCATTATTACCATTATTACCATTATTATTATTATTATTATTACTATTATGATTATCATTCTTATTTTTACTAATATTATTATTACTATTATGATTATTTCTATTGTTATTACTATTATTATTAATACTATTATTATTATTACTATTATTATTATTACTATTATTATTGTTACTATTGTTAATAGTATTATTATTATTATTATTACTATTATTATTATTATTACTATTATGATTATGATTATGATTATAATTATGATTATGATTATGATTATTCTTATTATTATTACTATTATTATTATTTCTATTGTTATTACTATTATTGTTATTATTATTATTACTATTATTATTGTTACTATTGTTAATAGCATTATTTTTATTATTATTACTATTGTTATTAGTATTATTATTATTGTTGTTGTTGTTGTTGTTATTGTTATTATTATTATTATTATTATTATTATTATTATTATTAACTCCGCCTAGTTTGGATTAGAAATGATTCAATCTAGCCAGTCCCAAGCCTGGATAAAGGAGGAGGGTTTGAGCGCATGGTTGGCAATCTGGCCTTTGTAAAAATTTATATTTTAACAAGGCCCACATTTAGTACCGGTCGCACGATTCGAATTCCTATGACCATCCAGATTTTGAGTTGAGCATTTTACCGCTACTTGGAAGGATAGAATGGTTATCTACCCATACAAAGCATATAAAGATCAGGAAAACTAAACAACGCTTTCTTTAATAGTTATTATACTTTGTTAGTGAACAGAAATAGTGACTCTGTATAAAACAGCAAAAACTGATAAAAGAATAAAATAAAGACAATATTAATTAGTTTTAAATTAAAAGAACACCCAAGTCGTTTTTTGCATATGTTGTGCAATCAATAATCCTATTGCCAGTTCAAACATTTTTTTTGCAATAAAATCAATAGAAATAACTTGCTAAATAATAAACATTTTCTAATTGACAGCTCGTTATTAGTGCGTGTGTGTCTGTGTAAAACTATGTATATTATAATTTCACATTTGTACTCTGAGTTTAAATTTGTGTTATGATTTCATTTATTTATTCAATTCTTACATATACTACTTATTACTTGTGTAAAAGTGATTCACATACATTATCATCATCATTTAATAAACCAACAATTGTTTGGTTTCTAATTCTAAGCAATTTGATTGGCTATCTTTTATGCCAACAGCACAAACATTACTCGTATATAAATTGCAACATTTTATAATTAATGGAAGAAATAGTTCAGACTCAGGTAGGATGACTGTCAAATCATCAAACGACAGTACGTCCATACGCATCATCCATGCTCATCACTTGGAAGGATCGTCGGTTGCAACAAAGAAATTTTGTTCCAACACCATTACGTCATCCATCTATACATGGTGGAATTTTTTGCCCAAATTTCTATTCGAACAATTTCATCAAATGTCCAACGTCTTTTTCGGTTTGGCCATTTTATTTCACATGTTTGCCGTAGGTGCTACGTCTAAATTCGCCACTATTGTTCCTTTCATCTTTGTCCTATCTGTAGCCATGATTAAGGAGGGCATTTTCGATATTATGCGACATCGTAAGGACAATGTAATCAATAAGAAACAATTCAAATGCATGAATGTCAATGCAAATGTTACATGGAAATCGATCAATGCGGCTGATATTCGTGTCGGTGATGTCTTAATGTGCCAAATTAACGAAGAATTTCCTTGTGACATGCTGTTGTTGGCTTGTAGTCACAACAATGGATTGGTCAAGGTTACGACAATGAATTTGGACGGTGAAATGGCCTTGAAGACGTACAATGCGCCCATCACAACGCACAAAGTGTACTTTGGTCTACACCAATGCGAATCGCAACTGGACGATTTGGGTCGAATCCGTCTCCAGTTGGAATGTGACGGTCCAAATGAAAATTTTTACAAATTTTGTGGTCGAATGCACTTTGGCCAAGTGGAAGAGCCTGTCAATGAAAACAATTTGGTGCTGCGTGGATCCAAATTGAAGAAGACCGATTGGATAATTGGAATGGCTGTTTATACCGGGAGAGATACCAAGTTGTCGCTTAATTCAAACAGGCCCAAACGTAAATATATGACACGCGAAGAGCGTTCCAATATGATATTTCTCACTTTTATCATTTTCATGGTTTTTTCGTGCATCGTTTTTTCGATTATAACACGATTGTGGTACAAATATTACGAAAGTCATCCCTATATTATTCAGCCAAGTTTTACAGCCTGGTCGCAAGTTCAACAAACGTTTCGATTTTTGTTTATTCTCAATTTTCTCATTCCTATTTCGCTTATCGTATCGATAGACATGTTGCAGATCAAGGCCGTTTGGACAATATCACGTGACAAACACATGACTGATCCACTGACCGGTTTAAAAAGTCAAACAAACAGTTCGCATATTGTCGATGAGTTGGGACAAATTGAATATTTGTTTAGTGACAAAACGGGCACGTTGACTCAGAACGACATGACTCTCGATTCGTTCGTCGTACTCGACTCAAACGAGATGTTCAAAATAAAGCAGGATGGTGGATTGGTAAGAGTTGGACGTGGCGAGGGCGAAGACGAAGAGGTTGTCAATTTGGATAATATGTCGGCCAGTGCTAAACATGTAATTGCCAGCATGGCGTTGTGTCATACGGTTGAAGTTGGAAAAGACGGTCACGATGGCAGTTCGATGGACGAATTCGAGTATTCGGTAAATTAATCTCATTTATTTTGGTTGGTGACGTAGCGTCACTTCTTCAATATTTCCCATATTTATACGACCTAGCAAACGATTATCTATTTCGATGCCTTGATAAGCGTAACACAAACATGGAAGATTAATAAAGTTTCTTGGCTGATAGACGGCATCCTTGTGACGTCGCCACTGTTTGCAAAGATTGACGAGGCTGCCTGATTTTTTGTCAGGGTTATCTCCCTTAGCTCAAGAGCTACATATGGTATACGTATACCTTTAGATACCTTTTAAGTATCCTGGGTGTATGTTCGCACTCACTCACCGTAGCGGAAGCCCAGTTATATACATAGAACAATCGATTTCGATGGTTTGATAAGCGCAACAAATGTAGAAAAATAACGAAGTTTCTTGGCTAGTAGACGACATCCTTGTGATGGCGCCACTGTTCGCAAATATGGACAAGGTCGCTTGATTTTCTGTCAAGCTTAACTTCCTTACCCCCAACCTGCTGCATATGGTGCCGGGGTGGTCTAGCGGTACAGCGCTCGAATTTGGACCTCGGTGGGCATCGGGGTTCGAATCCCACTACCGGCATCAAAATGTGGGCCCACGTTCGGCTTCGCTAAAATGTCCACTGCTGAAAGATGCGTTTCTTGTAAAACATTCAAAGTAAATAAACATTAAAAAATAAAATAATAAACCTTAATATACCTTTTAAGTATCCTGGGTATATGTTTGTACCTACCCGCTAAAACGGGAACCCAGTTATATCGCTGTTCGTTCAGTCCCTGCTGTTATTAGTCTATGTACATATGGGCACCTAGTCCAGGATGCACTACGTAGAAGAGAAACAGTATTGATTATCATCATCATTGGAAATTGAGACTGAATAAGCACTACTCGGATCCTTAAGATCACTAGAGGTAGAATGAATTAAATTAATGTTGGCTTATTATTGTTTGACAAGATAGTATACTTGTATCCCATATCAAATTCTTCATTTTTAAACGATTGACGGCATAATAAACTTAGTAGAGGATTGACGAAATTTCCTGGTTGGTAAACACCATCTCCATGGTTTACAACAACAATAAATCTTTGGGACTTCTTCCTGTTTGAATGCCGCTCACAATCGAATTAATATTTAACCAAACCCTGGCCGGTAGTGTGCAATTTTTGGTAGCCGAATCGAAGTCACCCCCCAATTTCGAATCTGGCGTCACCTACCATTATTATTTAATTTCAAAATCTTTTCGATTTGAAGAGGTTGATGCAACGCAAAATTGTGTCCATACGATGATCGTACACCAAAATTTTAACTTTGAAAATTGTGCATATCGAAGATTAGAAATTCTATTTGGATTTCGCCACAAACCCCGGTCATCGGAATGACATGCTGCCGAAATGGAATAGTGTTGTCAAGTTGTTACTTTAGAAATATTGATTTTTTTACATAGGCTCCTCTTTTCTCAACCGGGACTTGGGGCAAATCCTAGATTTAATAACCGGTGCATTATCGCGAGTAATATTCACAGAGCAGGCAGTAGGGTCGCGAACCACATTCTGCCTTGTTTGAGCTCTGAGAATGGTGTTTTGGTAATTTTGGTCATCAGTATCTGCCCTGTTGACCTGTTGATTTTTGAGATAGTTTCGACCGCGAGTATATAGACCAGTTAGCCGCGGCCAGCCATTCTGGTGAGAAGATGAGAAATTTTTAAACCACCTTTCCTAGGCCCCTCTCCGGATAGAGCAAGCAGTGCTGTCCCTAAATAGGGCTGCTTGGTGATAATACTCAGGGTGACACCGATAACCGTTGTCGCCTTCTTGTCAACGCGTTAACGATCTTACAACGCCTGAGTATCCGTTTGGTCCACGGCTGTTTATTTGGCACAGCTTTATTCACAGCTAAACTTTATTGCTAAAGGTCATTCCACTATCCGCCATCTGTGGACGCGCTAAGTAGGGGTAGGTCTTTCTTTGAGTACACACTACAAAAGTTGACGTTTTTACAGACGTTTCGGTTTTTTTGACTACCCTGAGTGATAATAACCGGTGGGGGGTGTTTATCCCAGATGATGATGATGATGATGAACCGGGACTTGGAAGTGGCTACAGTAGACTATATGTAACAAAACATACAACTTTATTATTCAACTATTCACATTAAAGAAAGCCTATTTCACACAGTAAAGTGATGCTTACTCATTTTTAGTCCAAACTTTTGTTTTGCCATTCCAATGAAATGTACTATAAGCAATCGATATTTCAATTTTATTGAAAAACAAACCAACCAAATGATTATCTATTTTTAGCTACTAATATAGATAGAACTCAAGTCGGTGCTTTTAGACAGCAAAAACAAAATTTCTACTACTACTACTACTACTACAATGACGCATTTTTTTCATTAACTTGTAAAATAGTTTTGTCAAGTCTAACAACAATGAGAACAACAACAACATTTAATTTAGATGAGGACTGGTGATGATGATTGATTCATAAAAAGAAAAGACATCCAATGAATATGATTTAACACATGTTATTACGTCAATGTTTTTCAATTTCCACATGACAACTGCTGATTCAAAAGATTGAAAAAAATTCCAATGTCAAATAAAATTCGTAATTTAAAGTTGGTGA
Organism: Cardicola forsteri; assembly: GCA_025895645.1. Taxonomy (NCBI): domain Eukaryota; kingdom Metazoa; phylum Platyhelminthes; class Trematoda; order Strigeidida; family Aporocotylidae; genus Cardicola; species Cardicola forsteri. The sequence goes on along the minus strand of JAKXYG010001349.1, from coordinate 127,578 downwards.
TGATTGAAAAACAATTTGAATAAATTTAGCAATTTAATTTACAAATAATAATATATATAATTATTATTATGGTTATTGGCCTGGATACTTCAGTAGAAGTAGCTTTCAGCACACAAAAAATAGGTACAATTATAGAAATACGATACGGTATGCCGGAGTCATCTAGCGGTACAGTGGCCATCGGGGTTCGAATCCCATCCCACTGACCCACTCAATGCGGGCCCACACGTTCCACTTCGCTAAAATGTCCACTGCTAAAAAGCATATTTCTCGTGAAACATTCAAAGTAGCAATCATTAAAAAAATAACAATATATGACATTGGTCAAAAAATAAAATAAGATTAAATTACATAAACTGAAAAAAAGACTCTAAAATAAGCATGGAGCGACAAAACAATTCCAGAATATTAACTTAATCCCGTAAGATATTCCATTCAATTAAATTTTTGTGAATTGTTCTTTTTATTATTATTTTTTTCTTGTTACTTTGAATGTTTGCGCATTAGAAATACATCTTTCAGCAGTGGACATTTTAGCGAAGCCAAACGCGTTGGCCCGCATTTTAGTGGGCCGGCGATGGGATTCGAACCCCCATGTTCACCGAGGTCCGAATTTGAGCGCTGTACCGCTAGACCACCCTAACACATCGTTTGTGTAGTGTTTCCTTTTACAATTTACCTGGGATACTGTAATGATCCACGAGGGATTTGAGTATGCTTATAAAGTCTCAATTTCCAATGATGGTGATATTCCTAACTGTTAGTCCTCCACGTGGTGCATCCTGGACTAGGTGCCTATAGGCATTTAGACTAATAACAGCAGGGTCCGAGTGCACAACGGTATAACTGGGCTTTCGCTACGGCGGGTGGGTGCGAACATACACCCAGGATAAAAAGGTATCCTAAAGGCATACTTATACGATATGTAGCCCTTGGACTAAGGGAGATAACCCTGACAAAAATCAGGCGGCCTTGTCAATCTTTGCGAATAGTGGCGACGTCACAAGGATGCCATCTACCAACCAAGAAACTTTGTTATTCTTCCACGTTGACGTTACGTTTATCAAACTATCGAAATCGATCGTTTATATGTCGTATAAATATGGGAAATAATAAAGAGGTGACCACGTCACCAACTAAAATGAAATGAATGAACTATTAACCGTCTATTCCAAAATCGTTTATGCTGGTATTTCGGGCAATAAACGTAGAATATGATCAAGTATTTACCTTTGTCTAGCGGCTTTCATTCAATTTTGTTATCTAGCCCCTTTGTTTATTGTTTTTTTTTGCTAGAATGGTGTCCGGGGGGCAGGTTGCTAAATTGACGCTCAAACCGTTCTTTATCCAGACTTGGGACTGGCTAGATTAGTTTTTTTCTGACATTCTCTGGGCGGAGGTGCATCTAGACTAACACAATAGAGGTTGAGTGTACGTTCGGTACATGTAGGCTCATGTCACGGTTGATGAGCATAAACATACTGTACGATGTATATATGCCGTACGTGGATGTTGAGCTAAGAGAGATAACCCTGACAAAATGTCTGGCAGTTTAGCCAAGCTTTGCGAACAGTGGTGCCGTTATCAGGATGCTTGTCAGTTTATTAGAGTCGATACATTGATACTGGGACTAAATTGGGCCCTGTCAAAATTGACACATTAAAATTGACTGACTTTCCTTACATCACTTGAGCATATTAGGCACATCAACATTGTACTGAACTAACGATTAAACATCACATTAGCAATACCAATACTCAAAACACTAAAAATATTTCTTTTTTACAAATAGCATTACCAAATTTCCGCTTATACTAAAAACCCAGAATTGACACATTTCGACAACATAAAAATACTACTACATTATTTGCTTAAAAATAAATTGTATTATGAAATATGTACATTTATACAAAACAGACATCACCAATTGTCCAAAGTTATTAGTTCAGAGGATAACCATGGTTTTTTTATAACTTCTTTTAAATAAGAATCGACCAAATTATTGATAAAATCTTGTGGAATTCGATTGTTCAACACATAATTAATTTATTCATTGAGTGCGCCTCGATTTTCTGTACCCGATTCACCTCTCGTTTAAGATAACTGAAAACATTTTTCAATTATATTGAGATCTGGGCTGTATGGAAGCAATTGAACAAAGCTCCGGTTTTTGCTATTTAAAGAATCTTTGGTCTGTATACTATACATATATAGAAATAATAAAGGTGATAATAATCACCATCCATAATAATAGTTATAATTATTAATACTACGACTACTATTATTATTATTATTATTGTTGTTATTATTATTATTATTATTATTATTATTATTATTATTATTATTATTATTATTATTTTTATCATTATTATTATTATTATTATTATTTAAAGAACATTCTGTAAAATTTAGATAATAATAAGACAAACAACGATAATAATAACAATGATGATAATAACAATAACAATAATATTACTAATAATAATAAAAGTAGTAATAGTTCTTGTCGATTTGTAGGCTACGTCACCAGATGAAGAAGCATTCGTCAAAGGAGCAAGTAAAATAGGTGTCCAATATGTTGGTTCGTATATGACAGACATGGCATTTCAGGCCAAGACGTATCAACTTAAATGGTCTGATTCGGGCCAAGTTCAAGATTACATTGTAGATGCCGTGTTGGAATTCAGCTCCGATCGCAAGCGTATGTCCGTAATGGTGCGATTTCCCGATGAATCATATTATGTCTTAACCAAAGGAGCCGATTCAACCATTTTTCCACTTGCCGTAAGTTTAACCGATTTTTTGGCAACGGGTGGCCATGTGGTTTATTAATATTGATTATTATTATTATTATTATTATTATTATTACAATTATTATCATTGTTATTATGATTATGGTAGTTATTATTAGTACTATTGTTGCTATTAGTATTGGCATTATTATTATTATTATTAGTAGTAGTAGTAGTATTTATTATTATTATTGTTCTTGAATTATTACTATTATTATTATTATTATTATTACTAATATTATTATTACTATTATTATTATCATTGTTATTATGGTTGTTGTTATTTTTGTTATTAGCATACTTCTTCTTCCTCTTCTTCTTCTTCTTCTTATTATTATTATTGTTTTTATTATTATTACTATTATTACTATTACTATTATTAACATTATTATTATTTATTGCGTTATTATTATTATTATTATTATTATTATTATTATTATTATTATTATTATTATTATTATTATTATTATTATTATTACTATTATTACTATTATTATTATTGTTATTATTATTATTATCATTATTATTGTTATTATTATTATTATTATTATTATGATTATTACTATTATTATTATTATTGTTATTATTATTATTATTACTACTACTATTATTATTCTTGTTATTATTATTATTATTATTATTACTATTATTATTATTATTATTGTACAGCGGTATAACTGAGCTTCTGTCTTGCAATACGAGTTCAATTATATAGTCAGGGTATTAAGAGATATCCCAAGGTCTAACAGGGTAACCATGACAACGGAAGCCTAATTATTCTCTGGATAGGGAAGAAGATCGAGTGGGTACCAAATAATTTAAATTGACATTGTTGCGGGTCAATTCAGTCGTTTTATGTATGCCCCCTTCCAAATAAATTCCTAAATTGGGCATCAAGCTGCTAACGCCTTTGCGGTAGATAAAGCTCTTGGGATACATTGTTTCATTCGGGATGTAATTCAATATTCTTACTTACAAGTGTCGACTGTTATTATTATTATTAATATTATTATTATTATTATTATTATTCTTTAATTGTTATGGTATGGGTATGTTTTCAGCAAGTTATCATTTTAGTGAAACCGAAGAGAGGTCTGCATTTAGTGCCGGTGTTAGTGAGGAGGAATCAAGCCTATACTCACACACACAACTTCGAATCGAGTGCTGTTATAAATTAATAATGAATTAATAATAATAACAAACAATACAAAATTATGTTTTTAATAATTATGATAATATAGGTATATCATCTTAGTCGATTCTTAATATTTATTTAGTACAAGTCATTTTATAATACAAAATTAATTTAGATTTAATATTTTCTTACAGTTGAACTTTCAAAGCAATTGGAGGTAATTCTATAAATGGGATGCTAATGATCCTGAGGATTTGATGATGATGATGATGACATTCTCGACTGTTCCTCCTCTACGAGGAGTATCTTGGACTAGTTAACAACGAGCATCTAGATTAATAACAGTGAGTGGGTGCAAGCATTAGGCACTTAAAGGCATGTTAAGGTATATATATATAGATATCATATGTTGCCTTTGGGCTAAGGGAGATAACCTGGTTAAAAAATTATCAACCTTTGCGAATAGTGGTACCGTCACACGGATGCCAGCCAAAGACCTTCGTCGATCGTTACGTTTATCAAATCGAACGAAATCGATCGTTTGCTATGCCACCGGACCATACATACGTCAAATTAATCGTCATTTTTATGCGTTACACTTTATCTAGACTGATCTACGTCGCCCATTTTTAGAACTGTGTCTTCGAGTTGACACGGTGTTGTGTTGTCGCATGACGCCGTTTCAAAAAGCGTCAATGGTCCAGCTTGTGCGGTCTGGTCTCGAAGAAGTAGGTCGCAATCCCGTGACGGCAGCGATTGGCGACGGGGGCAATGACGTGGCCATGCTACAACAGGCTCACGTTGGCATTGGCATTTACGGCAAGGAAGGCAAAGAAGCCGTACGTGCTTCCGATTTTGCCATTCCCCAATTCAAGTAAGATGTTTGTGAGGATTTGAATAGGTTTCATTGGTTCCATAGTTGATGATATTCGTGTCTGTTCCTCATCCACATGATGCATCCTGGTTCCAATGTACAGCGGTCTAACTGAACTTCCACTTGGGTGGATAGGTGCAGGCATACATCCAGGATACTTAAAAAGTGGTTCAAGATATCCCCCCCCCCAATTCCATTAAAGAAGGTCGCAGGGGAGCGGATTTTGAACCAAAAAATTCATTTATCTTTCCGTTCTCTTCCCCCAAATTGAATTTCCATCCGACAACCTCTTCGTATAGAAATTCGGAATGCTATGCAAACTTGGAACTAGTGAAAAGGTGGTTCTGCTACCAATTTTCCTTGTTGTTTGGGGGGTAACACGATTGATTGCAACACGTAAATTATATTTTAATTTTGTGTTGAAGTCGCCCAGTGGTACAGCGCTGGACTCGATCTTGAGTTCAATACTCATTACAACCACTAAAGGCGAGTCGCATTCGTTATTAACTACTTGTCCGCTTGCTAATAATCATAATAGTAGTAGTAGTAGTAGTAGTAGTAGTAATAACAACAGTAATAATAGCATTAATAATACTCCACTATAGCAGCTTAATTCCAATGACGAAGTTTTGAGAAATTTTAATAGACTTTCCTTCATCATTAAGCATGATCTTCAAAGCTGAAAATTTAATAGTGATATTAATAATAATATTTACAGTATTAGTAACAATAATAATAATAATAATAATAATAATTTTATTAATGATATGGTAATACTGTAGTAGATAGTAGATAAATCAGGTGCTGTCAAAATCAATCCAATATTTGCTTTTGTGACATTCTTTAATTAAATAAAGTACATTTAAGCTATACTAAAAAATTTGTTAAACATTATCTTGGCAGTATAAGTAAAATGTTTTCTAAAAACTGATGTTTTATGCCAATATCATCGTAAAATTATAATTTAGGTCAAAAACAAGAATATTGACATTTTTAAAAATCGAAAAACAAGCAAATTAGTTGCTTCAAATTAATAAATATGGATACGTGGATGAAAATAGATAATAAAAGCGATACATTTTTAATATTTTAAGTAACATTCTTTGTTTTCTTGGATTTTGTTAAAGCGTTTAATGTAGGGGCCCTACCTTTTTTAACCCAATGTTGTAGAATTTGATTTTGTATTAAATTATTATTTTTAAGATGAGTTCAAAAATATTACAATTATATTAAGGATTGTGTTATCTGGAGGCAATTGTATAAATAGAAGGTTTATTTTAGTCAATGATTTTGCAATTTATAGAACCAAAAATAAATTCATGTCAATAATATAATAAAAATTACGTTATTTAAACATATATATATTGTACAAAACCTTTTTGCTTTAAAAATAAGCATGGGGCAATAAGACAAAAATTACAGCAAAAACAATAGCAACAACAAAGTATCGTTGGCATTAAAGATTCTGCTAATGGAAGATAGAGCTTCCTTTCGGCTTTCACTCAACTCTGTCATCTGTGTAACTCTGTCATCCAGATACGTGCGATTGCTTCTTTGCCGTTGTTTGCCGGAATGGCGTTCTCTTGTATTGCTTCCGTAGCAGTATAAATTTTTTACAGAGGCCAGGTTGCTCACTTTGCCCCCCTCCTCTTTTATTCATACTTGGGACTGGCTAGATTGAATCATTTCCGATCCAAACTAAAGCATTGTTTTTGTTAACTGTTCAATGCTTTAGAGTATCGTGTTAAGGTCAATATAAATTTGAATAATTTGGTAATGTTAATCCTAGCTTAAAGAAGTACTATGTCGACCTGTGTTATTATTATTATTATTATTACTATTATTGTTATTATTATTATTATTATTATTATTATTATTATTATTATTATTATTATTATTATTATTATTATTATTATTATTATTATTATTATTATGGTTATTATTATTATTACTATTTTGTTATTATTTTTGTTATTATTGCTATTATTATTATTATTATTATTATTATATTATTATTAAGTTTTAATATCTCACTAGAGATACATTCAGCGTAAAATACATTTTCACCATAAATATAAAAAATAACAAAACTTTAAAAAGTAGTAGTACAAATAATGGGAACAAAATGAAATAGAATGTCGTATGTTAACGAATATAAATATAGTCTACAGTAAAAAAAATTCAAAAGTACTATACTTAGAATGAGTCATTATGAAGCACAGTTACATTATGCTGTAAGATGTCCAAATTAGTTTAAGTAAATGCGTGGATGGAATAATTCCTACTTTTATAGGTTTGTTAGAAGTTCAATTTTGTTTGATTTTGGATTGGGTTAATATCCTGGATAAGTATGGCGGACATGACTTTTTGTATTGATTAGTTTTGGCTTTCAATTGCAAGTAGGTTCTCCTTGTTCTTCCAGAAGCTTTAGAGTTGTTTAAAGCTGTATGTAGTGGATGAGTGTTATTGCTTTCAATCTTTGATGCTAATTGTTTACAGGTTTTAAAATGTTTAATAACAATAATAAGATAGAATATTTGATTCCTGCAGATTTTGAAACTAATGATATGCATTTTTTAGAACAACATAATATTGTTTTAATAAACCAGTAAAAAATACCGGTGTGCAATATAATACTTTTTTAATATTATAGCAGACAAAACCATTTAAAACTTGTTATTCTTAAATAATATTATAAAATTAAGTACAACAAAATGTATTAAAATAAAGTAAACCCGTTTAAGGTAGGGTTCCCTACATTCAACGCTTTGAGAAAATAAAAAAATATTACTTAAAATAGTAGAAAACGTTCTTGACGCGGTACACGTATTTTTTGAACAAGTATCCATTTAACGCAGCTCTCATCGACATCCTGGCGGCTGTAATAGGAGCACAAAACTGGAACTCAAAATTACGTTTTCAAAAAAACATTGTTGTTATTGAAATAATGTTACTAGGGATAAAGCAACTTCATGACACGTTTCTTTAACAACCTTTTAGCGGTTCATATGTCTACAATTTTTTTTACTTACAATATATATGTACATATAATTATAGTTTTTTTTTTCAATTATTATATAGTATTGTATATTTTATAATTGAAGTGACGCTATGTAATTGTTAGAGAGGTTTTAGTATAACTTTTTTACAGTAATTGTTGTGAGAGTTGTAGTTGATCAGAAGCTTCTGGTGAGCAATTGTAGGTTGATCACTGTCCAGTTTAGTAAATCTGATCATTTTATTTTCCCATTACACCAATTTGTTAATAATAATAATAATAATAATTATTATTACAAAACTATACGCTTTAAAAAAAAGCATGGGGCAATAAGATAACAATTAGAGCAAAAATGAACATCAAAGTCTTGTAATTCAAAAAGAACATGAGAAATCGAAGATTGAAAAACCCTTTCGGCTTTCACTCAACCCTGTCATTTGTGTAACTCTGTCATCGAGATACGCGCGATTACTTCTTTGTTGTTGTTGCCGGAATGGCGTCCTCTTGTATTGTTTCCGTAGCAGTATGAATTTTTTACAGAGGCCAGGTTGCCAACCCTGCGCAAGTAATTGTTCTAGGCTACCTAAATGTGACTACGTCACTAGATTTGCATTTACGCAGGTATAAATTCAAGTTTTACCTAATGCATTGTGTGTGCGCGTTTATTTTGTTTTACTAAAATGTCTATGTCTTAAAAAGGTGTTTGTCGTAAAACATGTAAACTCAAAAGTTGTAAAATTATATTAAAATTTAAGTATCATACTATTTACACTTGTATATGTAGAGAGAGAGAGAGAGATATTTGCACCAATTACTCGTATTTCATTTGCAAATAATAGATAATACCTAAAAAAGTGTATCATTTTATTGCTAAATCAATAAGATTATAATTGAACACAATTTCAAGAGTATACATTTTGTAAATTAAAATACGGGTTGAGATATTATACATTGATTAATTAAACATAAGTTAGTATTCGATAATTACTCATGTTAATATTATTTTTATTACACTGAATGATTTACAATAAACAGTGGATACTTTGCTTCAACCGAAGTAGGTCGTTGACGGAATTCGAAACCTGATGCCCACCCAGGTTAAACTTGAGCACTGTTTACTAGATCACTCCAGTTTCAACTTTATCTCATAACAATTGGATTTGAATAGAATTATTGTGATTGGTCAATTTAATGACGTTGAAGTGATTCATTGATGGTAGACCACTTGGTCTAGTACAAGACCTTCAAGATGCACTTGAGTGATATTGAATAGTTAAATTATTTACTTTCATTGATTGCATTTAAAAACACTGCTTCTTGTTGATTTATACTCAAAAGTTTCATTATCATGTATTTTAAAAGCCTTTTACTCTAAAGAGCATGGATACTAATAATTCTGAGGATTTGAGTAATGCTTATAAAGTCTCAATTTCCAATGATGGTGATGTTCCTGACTGTTAGTCCTCCACGTGGTGCATCCTGGACTAGGTGCCCCTAGGCATCCTAGACTAACAACAGCAGAGGTCCGAGTGCACACAGCGGTATAGCTTTATGGGCTTCTGCTACGGCGGGTGGGTGCAAGCATGCACCCAGGATACTTAAAAGGTATCTAAAAGTATACGTATACCATAAGTGTAGCCCTTGGGCTAAGGGAGATAGCCCTGACAAGAAATCAGGCGGTTTCGTCAATTCTTTGCAAACAGTGGCGACGTCACAAGGATGCCGTCTACCAGCCAAGAAACTTTGTTATTCTTCCACGCTTGTCAAGCCATCAAATTGATCGTTCTACATGTCGTATAAATATGGGAAGTAATGAAGAGGTGACCACGTCACCAACCAAAATGAAAAAAATGAATGAATTTTGTTAGGATTTTGCCAAACCCCGTCATTGGAATCATGCTAATTTTACTACTTTGCCTTAGTTTAATAAAATAATGTCCCCTTGTTGTTTCTTTACCAATACTGTTTTGACAGGTCACTAGTTTTGCACTCCAACCCTCCCTCGCCTTTTCCAACCCGGCCGGCTATAGTGTTAAATTACTAGTTGAGCTTACTACGTTACTAATCGGTCCTATACTGTAACACCGAGGTGGTTTAGCGATATAGCGCTCGTTTTTGGACCTCGGTGGGCATGGGGGTTCGAATCCCATCACCGACCCACTAAAATGCAAGCCCATGTTCGACTTCGCTAATATGTCTACTACTGAAAGATGTTATTTGTTATGTTATTTTCAACCCGACCGGCTATAATGTTTAATTACTAGTTGTTCAAAATAGTACAACCCAAATTACAGTTGTATAGAGCTTACTGCGTCACTAGTCAATCCTATACGATAACATCATGGTGTTCTAGCGGTACTGTGCTCGAATTTAGACCTCGGTGAGCATCGGGGTTCGAATCCCACCACCGGCCCACGTTCGGCTTCGCTAAAATGTCCCCACTGCTGAAAGATGCGTTTTTCGTACAACATTCAAAGTAATAAACATAAAATATATATTTTTTAAATTGTCCAAGACTCATCGGAGATAAACATCCCCGATCTACATGGTCAATCTATTTGAATCGTATTCTTTTTATTGTGCCAGAGATACATGGCTAATAAATGTTAAGTGTCCTACAAATATTTGGAAGTGCTTGAAATACTTTATTAATTATCAAATGGTTAGGAGCGAAACTATATGTATCTTAAACAGCTTTGTTCAAAATGATCAAGCTTTTGTATATCTAGTTGGGTGAGAGTTCAAGATTTAAGATGGAAGTAGACTAAGTCAAATTCTACGTTTACTGCCCAAAAGACTAGCAGCAAGAAGGGTTTTGCAATGGACAATTGATGATGGCAAATGAAAGACTAAGAACCGTTGAAATTAACGTCCCATGGATAATTAAACAGACATTTGGAGAAAATGTTGATGATGAAGGAACATCAATTCGAGTTAGATAGTGATATTGCCGACTGTTGTTCCTCCACGTGGTGCATCCTAGACTAGGTACCTATAGATATCCAGATTAATAACAGCAGTGACCGAGTGCACAGCGGTATAACTGGGTTCCCGCTTTAGCGGGTGAGTACAAGTATACTTAAAAGGTATCTCAAGGTATACGTATACCATATGTAGCCATTGGGCTAAGGAAGATAACAATGACATAACATCAGGCGGTCTTGTCAATCTTTGCCAACTTTTGGCGACGTCACAAGGATGCCGTCTACCAGCCAAGACACTGGTTTTCTTTTCCGTTTGTCTACGCTTATCAAGCCATCAAAATCGATCGTTTTACGTACCGTATAGATATGAATAAAAAATGAAATCCAACAAGGTAATTTTGGTGAATAACAGAACCTCCCAAACATCTTCGATAATTATTGATTTCATCACAAACGCAAACTACATGTGCCATTGCGACTATTCACAAAACTCAACCAAAGTACAAAAAAGCAAAAGCTGATGATAGGATGATTTTTTGGTAGATGATAAAACCAACTCATGGAAAAAGTTGCGAAAGAAGGAGCCAATAAGAGTCAGATAACCTTTTGTGTGAGTGTGTGATTACTCGGCAGTTGGGGGGATGGAAAGTTTCTCAATGTGTCACCAAATTTGCACGATGATGCAATACAAATCGTATAGTGCTATGTAAATATTGATTTTTCCACCTTATATTCATAGCTTTATCATCTACGTCAATTTTTACCGAAACTATTTTTGGATGGCAAAGAGCACGTGCCTCATTTTATTATTCCATGTTCTTTTCTAATTATAGGACTTTGTTATTGTTTTTGCTGTTACTGCTATCTTGTTGTTCCATCTAAAGCAAAAGGGTTTTGTAATAATAATAATAATAACAATAATAATAATAATAATAACAATAATAATAATAATAACAATAATAATAATAATAACAATAATAATAATGATAATAATAATAATAATAATGATAATAATAATAATAATAATAATAATAATAATAATAATAATGATAAAAAAATAATAATAATAATAATAATAATAATAATGACAAAAATAATATTAATAATAATAATAATAATAATAATAACAATAACAATAATAATAATAATAATAATAATAATAATAATAATAATAATAATAATAATAATAATAATAATAATAATAATAATGATAATAACAATAATAATAATAATGATAATAATAATAATAGAACATTAATAATAATAATGTCACTTGTAATGCTGTCTGAAAATTAAACATTTTGAATTTCGATTAATCTAACGTTTGAAATTAAACTTTCCATATGAAGTCTGCCTTATTCTACATTTTCTACATTTAGATATATTCAACGCCTCTTGTTTATCCACGGAAGCAAAACGTATTATCGCATCGCGATGGCCATGAATTTATTTTACCAACGATGCGTTCTAGTTGTTACGCTTCAAATTTTGTGGCAATTTTATGTGGGATTTTCAGCTGCATCGACTTTCGATTCCCTCTTGTTCGTTTTCTACAATTTGACAATGACGACGCCGCTTACGTTAGCTTATGGCGTGGTCGAGTCGTTCATGACAGACGACATGCTGATTGAAAGGCCATATTTGTACAAAAAGGTCAGTATGCTAACGCACACACGAATTGCTGATTGGTCATTGTTTTTCTGGCCAATCAAATTTGATCACTGGCTTCCATCGCTTTTCTATTGAACTATAAGTCTACATGGGATATGTATGTGATTGACATGAGCATATTAGGCGCGTCTACATTTTGCAATAGTGTCCTTTTTTCTAAATCTTTGCATTGACAAATACTTTTTAAAAATAGCTTTTTTTATTTTTTATTTTATGTTTGCTACTTTGAATGTTTTATGAGAAACATGCCTTTCAGCAGTGGACAATTAGCAAAGCCGAACGTGGGCCCGCATTTTAGTGCCGGCGATGGGATTCGAACCCCCATGTCCACCGAGGTCCGAATTCGAGCGTTGTGCCGCTAGACCACCCCGGCACATATATTTTTATAATTGATATACACGAATTGCATTCATGTCCGCAAAGAATAGGATATACAAAAGTACTTCACACTTTATTATTAATGTTTGTGGTAATTAAACAAAACAGTATTCATTTTAGTTTTGTGATGATATACGATTAATTGATTCGTTTTGTAATATAATTATTATCCGTGTTAAATTATTCAATTACATTGAACTGTTATATTTATTTTATTTTTACTACTTTGGGATATCAATATTCCTGAGGATGTGAGTAGGGCCTATAAAATTTCAACTTCCAATGATGGTGATTTCCCTGACTGCTTTTCTATCACGGAGTGCATCTTCGACTAGGTGTTCATAGGCATCTAGACTAATAACACTCGCTTTGGCGGGTGGGTGTAAGCATACATCCATAATACTTTAAATCTTTCTTAAGGTATATACGTATATCATATGTAGCCCTTAGGCTAAGGGAGATAAACTGATAAAAAACCAGACGATCTCGTCATTATTATTATTATTATTATTATTATTATTATTATTATTATTGGTATTACTACTACTATTATTATTATTACTATTATTATTAATAATAATAATATTATTATTACCAATATTCTTATTAATTATATTCTTGTAATTCTTTTTATTATTTATTACTATTATTATTGTTTTTATTATTATTATTATTATTATTATTATTATTATTAGCATTAGTATTATTAGTATTCGTATTCTTTTTCCTTCTGTTTCTTCTTCGTATTATTGTTATAATTATTCGTGTTATCATTATTACTGTTATTCTTATTTTTCCTTTTTCTTTGTATTACTATTATTATTATTATTATTATTATTATTATTATTATTATTATTATTATTATTATTATTATTATTATTATTATTATTATTATTACTGAACGCACTCGTTTTATAACTAATAAAATATTTCGATTCTTCCCACATATTTGTAAGTCACTTAACAATAAAAGAAAGACGATTAAAATGGATTGGCCATGTGTCATGTAGATCGCTCACTCATCCAGCCAGAATAACTATGGAAACCCATCTATTACCCGGATGGAAAAGAAGGTCAGGCGTTCTAACGGAAAACTCAGTCCTTTTATTTATGCTAATCCCCCCTCGTCCAATTACTTAATTAATTCATTGGGTGTCCGTTTTTTACCCTATGCGGCCAACAGAAAGGTTTAACTCAGGATGTAATTAACATTTTGTAATGTCAGCACACCTCAAGTGTTGAAACTTGGACTCTCACCCAAGCGGATACGCAAAAGCTTGTTCTTTTTGAGCAAAGCTGTTAAGATCTATATGGTTTTGCTCGTTGCCTTCTATTGAACGCACTCGTTTAATAACCAATAAAATATTTCGACAATTCACAGATATTTGTAAGTCATTTAACATTTATTGGTCATATGTCTCTAGCAATAAGAAATAAGATTAAAATGGATTGGCCATGTTTTACGTAGATCGTCCACTTATCCAGCAAGAACAGCTATGGAAGCCCATCCATTACCCGGATGGAAAAGAAGGCCAGGCGGCCAACGGTAAATTTGGACGGACATTGTAGCATGCGAACTCAGTCTTTTTATTTATGCTAACCCCCCTTGTCCAAATGAATTACTTAAATGGGCGTCTGTTTGTTTACCCAACAGAGATCATTGGAGGGGTTTAACTCGGGATGTAATTAACATTTAATGTTAGCATACGTCGCAAGTGTTGTTCTTTAAGTACACATAACAAAAGTTCCTGTTTTTGCAAACGTTTTGGTATTTGGACTACCCTGGGTGATAATAACAGGTGGTTATGTTTATCCCCGATGATGATAATGATGATGATGATGATTATTATTATTATCGTAAACGTTATCATTATCCTTATTACTATTATTATTATTATTATTATTATTATTATTATTATTATTATTAATCTCCTTTTAATATTGTTATTATTATTATTATTATTATTATTATTATTATTATTATTACTATTATTATTATTATTATTATTAATCTCCTTTAATATTGTTATTATTATTATTATTATTATTATTACTATTATTATTATTATTATTATTATTAATCTCCTTTAATATTATTTATTATTAATATTATTAACATGGATCAACATTATTATTACTATTATTATTATTATTATTATTATTATTATTATTAATCTCCCTTTAATATTGTTATTATTAATATTATTATTACTATTATTATTACTATTATTATTACTATTATTATTATTATTATTATTATTATTATTATTATTATTATTGTTGTTGTTGTTGTTATTATTATTATTATTGCACTCTTTAATATTGTTATTATTAATATTATTATTATTATTACTATTATTATTATTATTATTATTATTATTATTAATCTCCTTAATATTGTTATTATTAATATTATCATTATTATTACTATTATTATTACTATTACTATTATTATTATTATTATTATTATTATTATTATTATTATTATTATTATTATTATTATTATTATTATTATTATTATTATAAAACCTTTTTCCTCTGATAAACATGGATCAACATGATTGTTTCGTGTAATTGCACTTTAAATATTAAGCATTAACTATCGTGCATGCAGAAAGTTAAAAGCGTTTTTTCAGCTTTTACTTAATGTTGTCGCTAGAACCATGCTTTGACTTTATGTATTTATTTTCTTACCCTGTTCCTTTTTCAACCAAACGTACGGTGGGGTTATTTGTCAATTAATCAACTATTAGAAAAGAAACTATTTGATGATAAGTATAGAACTTGTTTTAATAATCATATGTACTTTGCAATGTAAAAACTCAATTACAAAAACGACCTATTCAACATTCACTTTTTACTTTTCAACATTCGCAGCTTACGAAACAAGCCTATCTGACAAAGAGGTACGTATCTGCTTGGATTTTGGATGGCATATGGAATGGCATAATTCTGTTCTATTTGACACATTATGCGCTTAATGGAGGACAAATATACACTGAAGCAGTCTTTTACGATCCCAAAAATTCTATTGCTTATCCATTCGACATCAGTTTGTTTGGATGCGCCCTATTCATCTACACGTGGTTTGCTGTTATGCTCAGACACATGATGTTGCTTCGCGAAATTGGCCGATTTATGTGGATGGCACTGGTTTACACTCTCGTTACTTGCTTCGCTGTATTTTTTGTTCTCGATGTAAGTGCCAATTGAGTTGTCGTTTGTTTGTTTGTGTGTTTGGAAGTCAGCCGAAGGGTTTTGCAAAAAATGGTTTTTTTAGCGAAGCATTTAGTACCACTAGTACCAGTGTAAACTATTCCAAAAATTGGCTGTAGTTTAAAAATGTTTCAATGATGTCAAACACAAGTGGAATAGCGTTCAACTCGAACCTAGGTTCGATTCCCACCACCGGCCCACTAACGGTGAGCCCACGTTCGACTTTGCTAAAATGTTCACTGTTGAAAGGCATGCGATTGACGTCAAAACATTTGAAGAGTAGAAATAAAATAAATAAATAATATATTATTATATTATGCAAAACCCTTTTGCTTTAAAAATAAGCATAGGACAATAAGACAACAATTACAGTAAAAACAACAGCAACAATAAAGTCCCGTTGGCATTGAAGATTCTGCAAATCAAAGATTGAGTTTCCTTTCTGCTTTGACTTAACCCTGTCATCTGTGTAACTCGGTCATCTAGATACGTGCGTTCACTTCTTTGCCGTTTGCCGCAATAGCGTCCTCTTGATTGTTTCCACAGCAGTATACATTTTTTACACTAGGCCAGGTTGCTAACCTTGCGCGCTCAATCCCTCTTCCTTTATCTAGGTTTGGGACTGGCTAGATTGAATCATTTCTAATTTAAACTAGGTAGAGTGTATATTCATATAAAAAAATAATTAATATGTCTATAATTGCATAATTAGTTTACATAAATTTTATTTATAATTGAAGGTATGTAAGCTTTTTTCTAGTCAATAATTTTGCGCTTTACATAAATATAAAATATATTTGCTTTGATCGTATTATTAAAATTATGCCGTTTATGTAAACATATACACCAAACGATTGTTTTTATTAAATGTTACATGCTTTAAAGCATCAGGTTGTAATTGATGAATAAAATATTTAAAAACAATTTTAGCGATCTTAATACTACCTAAGCAATGACTAATTACATTATTATTATTAATTTCTACATTTAATTTTATTAGATTTTTAAAGACAAAATAAGTTTGAAATGTATATTATAAAAATATACCTTAATAACATTTACGTTAGAAATAATCCTGAAATACACGGTTCAAATTTTGTATACAACACACTTTTGTAAATTAACCTTACCTTCTATAGCGTGTTAAAAAATTGTTATACATCACAAAACGCTTTTAAACATGGTTATTTTATTATATAATATTACAAAAAACGGTGTAAATACTGCTGCCAACTTCAAATTAACTGGTTTTTTTTCTTTTTTTTCAAATATATAAATTAGATATTTTGAAATATTTCTTTCAATATCAATGCAACATTAAACAATTATCAAAATTTTATTTTTGCAATTATAAAACTATTATTTTTGGTACTAGTTGATAGTCTCTATAGGGTTATCATTGTTTTAATTGTATGTTACTCCTACTATTTTCACGTGTTTAATTTTAAAAAATATATACATTTTATTGAAACTAATTTAGTTAGATTTATTACATTTCTTATTTGCTTTGTTATTTTCAATATTTTTTAAATGTTTATAGCTTTGAATTTTTTTATGAGAAACATCTTTCAGCAGAGGACATTGGGATTCGAACCCAGATGCTTACTGAGGTCCAAATTAGAGCGCTGTACCGCTAGACCACCCCAGCAAAATAGTGAGAATTACAGTAATGGAGTTGTATAATTTAACTCAGCCTCTTTAATATCATTTTAAAAGAATCGTAATTTGTAAATTTATGATTCACTAATTTTTATAACTTCTTGAGTACGAACCATTCTTGTTTAATTTCTTACATAATAAATTATGTTAAATTTTATGTATAATGAAATTTTTAAAATAAATTCTTTAATTATAAAGTAATGTTATCTGCCAAACGCTTCTTTGTTTATACATATTTAAACAAACAAATAATTATTATGTTTAAAGTTGTAGTGGCATAATTATTTTGCTTAGTTTATTCAATTTTTACATAAATTTTATTTATAATTGACGTTAATTTTTCATTTGATTACTATTTATTTGACAACCGCAAAAACAAATATTTTCGTTTTCCAAAACATTAACTAATTAATTTATTATGATGCATTAAAGTACAAGCTATTGCAAAATAATTATTTTGTTGAAACAAACTTTTATTACGTTTAATTAAAACAAAAATAGACCGATTGAAATTTATTGTCCGGCTTGACTCTGTAAACATGAAACAAATTACACTACACTTAATCTCAAACTATACCGGAGTAGTCTAGCGGTTCAGCGCTCGACTTGAACCTGCGTGGGCATCGCGGTTCGAATCCCACCACCGACCCACTAAATGCGGGCCCACACGTTTGGCTCCGCAAAAATGTTTCTCGTAAAAATAATGAAAATAAAACTTTTTAAATACTATTTGAAGTTCACATTTTATACAACAACCATGACGTGTTAAATAGTTGTTACGGTTTGTAAAAAGGTCAACTTGCCATTTTCTAAGTAATGTTGCCAAAAAAAGACTTTTGTAGACCTTGTCTCCAGCCTACAATTGACCAATTACATTCTTTTTCCAAAACGGCATTGTACAAACCGTTTTCAATATTCTTTCAATACTGTCTTTGCGTAAAACGATGAATTAAATTGCATTTTTGTAATAGTAAACCTATTATTTCGTTGGCTAGTCGATCGTATGCATGAGGTTGCAAATGTTTATCAGCGTTATGCAATCCGATAAACATACATAGTCAATTGGAATGTTTATTTCAACCGCCTATATTCATTTTGCTAGTCTCGCGATACAGCGCTCGACTTGGAATCTATTGACAACTTCTCGCCCAATCTCTAAAGTGTCCGCAAAATTCTCTTTACAATTTAATACATTTGTTATAAAAGCAAATATACAAATAAATCAGTAAACATTATCATACAACAAGGAGGAAATGGTGGCATTCATTGGGCTCTAGAATTGTTATATTAGAATTGAATAATAAATTTACCAGGTTTTTAAGTCAACCAGGAGCACTGTACAGCTGTTTCATCCTTACATTTGGAATCAGCAGCAGCGCATACTTTTCAAGTTTTACACACATACACATGAACTTGAACCTACGCCCTGTCAGGTGTCAGACCAGCGCCTTAAACCACTGAGCTACAGGTGGATTACCTTGGATTTGTAAATTTATTATTAATATATTCATTGGACTTACTTAAAACACATCGTTCGATGCACCTTAACATAACATAAAGTTCAAGGTCGTTGTTATATCTGGCGTATGATGTAATTAAATCGATTGGTTTGGAACTGTTTGATTCAAATAGCACAATCCACAATGTAATGGTGCTCCATTTATTTATTTTACAAAAAGAGTCCAGTCATGGCGCACAAGTAATAATAATAATAATAATAATAACAGTAATAATAATAATAATAATAATAATAATAATAATAATAATAATAATAATAATAATAATAATAATAATAATAATAATAATAGTAATAATAATAATAATAATAATAATAATAATAATAATAATAATAATAATAATAATAATAATAATAATAATAATAATAATAATAATAATAATAATAATAATAATAATAATAATAATAATAATAATAATAATAATAATAATAATAATAATAATAATAATAATAATAATAATAATAATAATAATAATAATAATAATAATAGTAATAATAGTAATTTAAACGTATTCCATTAATCTCCTCTGTAAAATAACTATTAAATTGTAAAAAGAGACTTTATGGAGTAGTTAAAAGAAATTTAATTTTAAAATCAAGGCACTATGATGTTTTTAAATCATTTGTAGCTTATCTCAAACGTATCAAACACGCCTACCAATATACAACTTAGATAATACACATTTCACTAACAATACATGTTTATTTTGTAATTGTAAATATTGTTCAATATCAGTATTTTTATTGTAATAAATTTTGTTTTGAATGTTTGCTAACATGTAAAATGGCGAATCGCATTCCGCCTTGTCTGACCTCTGAGAATGGCGTTTCCTTGTGTTTGACTATCAGAATCTGCCCTGTTGATTACGGTATTTTATCGGTTTTCTATGAGAGTTTTGATTCCAACTATATAGACCAATTAGCCGCGGTCAGCCAACAATCAAATTTTGAACCACCTTATATTTCTGAGACAATACTCAAACTGATACCTATAACCGTTGTCACTTTTTGTGTTGGCACATTAACGATCTTGAAGCATGGACGACGAATGCTTATTGGTCACAGTCTTATTTACACCATACCTTTATTTCTGAAAACCGTTTCACTATCCGCTACGTAGGTGTCGGTCTGACATTGTAACTCACGAATTTAGTCATTTTATTTTTACTATGTTTTTTCCTCCCAAATGTATATCTTATTCCAGCGTTTGATTGATTACAATTTGTGCTGCATAGAGATTACTGGAGGGGTTTAATTTGATATGCAATTGACATTTAAAGTCAACATACCCCAAATGTCGTCTATTGCATGTACATTGTAAAATTGATGGTTTGCGAGCTTTTGGTCTCCATCCGTGACTATACTCAGACTGATACCTGTAACCGTTGTTATTATTTCTTTATATATACATGTATATCGCCCATTCATGATGATGTTGAGTTGAAAGCATATTTTGGTGCCGAGGGAGTAAGGCAAGTGTTGTTAGAGAAAGAGTGAATGAATAAACGTTATTGAGAAAAAGTTTCGAGTAACACATGTGTCCCAATATCGATGCTATAGCAACGTTAGAAATTTAAAGCAATGCTTTTATTGGTTGACCTTGAAAAGTGTGAAGTACTATACATCAATTAATGTCATTTTTCATTGTATGATTTATTTTAAAAAGTTTTAAATGAAATTAACCAACAATAATTATTAATTTAACATTAGCAAATGTATCATTTAGGCTAAAAAATGCAATTTTTATTATCAATGTAAGTGATGGAATGATAATAATCGTGATCATTTAAGTATACATATTATATATATTATTATTATACAAAACCCTTTTGCTTTAAAAATAAGCGTGAGACAATAAAACAACAATTACAGCAAAACAACTACAGCAACAATAACAAAGTCTCGTTGGCATTAAATATTTTTGCTTCCTTTCGGCTTTCACTCAACTCTGTTATCTGTGTAACTCTGTTATCCAGCTACGTGCAATCACTTTTCTGCCGTTGTTTGCGGTAATGGCGTCCTCTTGTATTGTTTCCGTAGCAGTACAAATTATTTACAGAGACCAGGTTGCTAACCTTCAAACCTTTTTTTTTATCTAGGCTTGGGACTGGCTCGATGGAATCATTTCTAATCCAAACTAATTGGAGTTTAAGTAATGTTTATAAATGCCATAGATGGTGATATCCCCGACTGTTTCTAATTATTATTAATTTAACATTAGCAAATGTATCATCATTTGGGCTAAAGAATGCAATTTGTTTTGTTTGCATCATTAGCGTTTTGTGCCAATAACCAATATAAATCGATTGAGCTATAGTAAATTGGTACGTAGTTCGGTATTTTGGTTCGGTTTGCCCTTGGTAACAATACTTGCCAACCTTCCAGCAATTATTTGGCGTATATCATCCGATATGTGGTGGGCTGTTCAAGTGAACATAAGTACACTGACACACAAATCGGATCGGATCTCACGAAAAAGTCGACTGAAGACGTGGCTCGATGCACTAGTATTCAACAATCACATTGAACAAATGACCTTCACAAATGACCTTCACAAGCGGATTGTATTTGTGTTCTATACAACCCAGCGCGCGCAAAGATTTATTTCCAAATAACAAATGTCGTTTATTTATATAGTATATAATATTTATTTTTATTATATTATTTTATTTAATTATATTTATTTTATTTATTTATTTATTTTATTTTATGTTTGCTACTTTAAATGTTTTACAAGAAACATTTTTCAGCAGTGGACATATTAGCAAAGCCGAACGTGGGCCCGCATTTTAGTGGTCCGGTGGTGGGATTCGAA
Organism: Cardicola forsteri; assembly: GCA_025895645.1. NCBI lineage: Eukaryota > Metazoa > Platyhelminthes > Trematoda > Strigeidida > Aporocotylidae > Cardicola > Cardicola forsteri. The sequence goes on along the minus strand of JAKXYG010001349.1, from coordinate 105,600 downwards.
CCCATGGTCCACCGAGGTCTGAATTCGAGCACTGTACCGCTAGACCACCCCGGCACTATATGAAAGCAAAATAAATATAATTAATGTTAGAAATGTTAAAAGGCAATTTTCAAAAATATAACTATTTTGATACTATCTCGTGTTGTGTTTTAAATTTTCTTATATAAATAAAATGAATTTTGAACAAAATTAAAATTAATTTTATAAATACGTAACAGATTATTATTATTATTACTGTTATTATTATTATTATTATTATTATTATTATTATTATTATTATTATTTTCATTATTACTATTATTATTATTATTATCGTTATTATAATCATTATTATTATTACTGTTATTATTATTATTATTATTATTGATATAGGCTTTAATACCTCACTAGAGCTACATTTAGCATATACAAAACCGTGTATATAACACCAATTAAAAATCAATACTAAATAAAAGTAGACAAATTAATAATATGAAAATGTGCAGAATTGATTTACGTAACAGTAAGTACAAATTATTTTTATAGGCTAACAATAAAAACTTATGACTTTTCTGTTTTGGCTTCAATAACTCACATTTACTCACAAAGGTTGACCAATAGGATGTTTTAAATTAATTGATTTTATTTTCTACATGTAAACCTTTTTAATAAAACCAGAATAGTGTTTGTATCATGAAATTTTCTTTTCAACCATTGAAAGTCAAGTTTGTACAATGTTTTAATGTACTTTTTAAAAATAAAACTTTATCTTAATATTAAATTATTCTTAGAATGAAGTATTGATTGACAAATTTAATATACGATGTAAAATGATTTGTTCATCTAAACATTTATTTTAAAACTTTACAAAATTTATTTGTTTTTTAAATTGTGAATAGATAATTATTATTTTAATTAATTTTAAAAATACAACATAATGTACTTTGAAAACAAAAATAAAAATGTAATATTTTAAGAGTTTCGCATTCATTACCCACTTTATCATGAATGTTTGAATAAAACAAATAAACATAGCCAATTTTTTTTAAATTTGTTTAAATCAGTGTTTTGTCAAAATTTAGATTGTACAGGACTTCATGAACATCCTAATCAGTAGTATACCAAAGCACCTGCGCTAAGTGTCTACAAAAAAACGATCACATTCATAACTTGATATTTTGTAGTGCGACATAATATTTTTAATAGCTACATTTTTCTGTAATATTTGACGTTATATTTTATGTTGATGATTTGAATATCAACTATTTTTTTTGTATTGATGGTCTAGTGGTATAGCTCTTGATTTGGAACTCGAATCCCCCCCCACCGGCCCAGTAAAATGCGGGCCACGTTCGGCTTCACTAAAATGTCCACTGCTGAAAGGCATGTTTCTCGTAAAACATTCAAAGTAATAAACGTTAAAAAAATAGATATACAATTTCAAAACGATTTAGTTTTGAATAGTATGGAGTAGCAAAATTGTTCCATGCGATTGTAATTAATGTCTTTTTATAATTTTTAAATAAGTTTTAATTATAACTGACGTTATTTTGAACACCATTTAGTTAACAGGTTTGAAAACAAATTTTTTTTGTTTATAAAAGATTACTTAATAAATTAGTTATGATTGATTGGAACTTACGATGTTGCAGAATATAATTAACAATTTAAATATATCAACAGCAATTCCTTTACCTGTTCTAGATATTATTTCTCTACAATTTTACTGCTTATTTGCCGATTATTCTTGTTGTTCAGATGTTTTTCATTGCCGGTGTCTTAGAAGCATTTTAAAGATTACCTGGCGCGATTACATTTCAAATAATGAGATCATGAGAAGAACTAACTCTCGTTCACTCCATGACACCATTACAATTAGACGAACAAAATTACTTGGTCAAATTCTACGTTTACCGGCCAAAAGACCAACAAGAACGGTTTTGGAAGGGATTGGCAGACCACTGTAAACTTGGATAAGAACTGTTGGGAAAGATCTAATTAAAATGAATATCTTATGGGATCAAGCAAAACGTTTGGCAGAATGTTCAAATACATGGAAACATTTTGCTGTCTCATGTTCTCTTTGAATTACGAGACTTTGTTGTTGTTATTTTTTGCTGTAATTGTTGTTTTTCAAACTTTTATGATCTAAATAAGGAAAACGTATAGTAAATTGTAAGTTATATTAAAATACACATTACCACTTTTAAAGTATGCATAGAAGCATTGTCTTGGATGATTGTTAAGTGTCCCATAGTATTTCTGGACAGCTCTGCATATTTGTACAAATTCAGCGCTGTTTAAATTGCCACTAGTACGCATCCATTTTGGAGACTGATTATACTTAATTGCAAAATATCTCTTTACACATGAAGAATGTACAACTTTTATAGCAGTACAAATGTGGTTGAGTGGGAAATTTGGACTATAAATAACCTTCAAATATCCAGTCCATGGTTCATAGGATATAGCACATTCATTTGTAAAGTATATTAATCTTCGAAATAACGATGGATAATGTTTGTGCTTTTCGGCAAACTCCGCTCGTTGTAATCTATGGGCACGACTGAATGAAGGTTTCTTAACAGCCGCTATAAAAATGAAACCTACAGATTACATCCTCCTTCTTACAATTAAATATGAAAAATCTTCTAAGTATTAATTTTTTATTTGTTTTACATTAATTGTTTGATGTTTTTTAAGCTGCCTAATTATAAACTGATCATCTTGTTTGCTTGTTGAACGTTTTCTTCCAACTGTAGGTGATCTGGGGCTTGTTCTATTGATCAAAATGTTGTATACAGTTGAAACATCTACTTTCATGCATTTGGTAATTATTTTAACTTTTGTGCCCCTTTTATAAAAACTTTGAACTAATTCATAATCATGGGAAGACAAATAACGACGCTGAGCTGCTTTAACCACAAGTATTAAGTGCGTGGAAATAAGAAGCCTTTTTATCAAAATTACAAATTTTGAAAAGGAAAATAAAAATCAACCTTGTGCTTAAATAATTATAAATAATTCTATAATTTTTTGTAAAAAAATGCAATCTACGACGTTGTGAGTATAATTTTGGTTTTTTTGTTATTTTGTTTATTCTATTGCATGTACGTCTAATTGACAACTTTAAATTATTAATATATATTATACTAGCATTTTGTGTTTTTATGTTTAACATTAATATGTATGTATATTGAAGTTGTTATAATAGGTTAAATTTAATCATGAAAAACACAGTAAACAGCATATTTTTTAAATAATTATTGCTTAGAAACAACAAATGACACTCTTCTGGCAATTAACAATAATACAATAAAAACTTGATTCTTATAATAAAGTTAAGTAAAATCCAAAAAAGCCCAATTTTTAATACGCAACAAATTCAATGCCAAAATGTAAACATTTATAGGCACGTAGAATATACGTAAACCCTTTTAAGATAAACTATTAGAAAACATTTTTAAAGTTAATTAGAATAAACAAACGTTTAATGCAGTATTCCAAACGGCATTAACAATGTGGTCCCATACATATTAAATTTTGTAAAAATAAAATAAATAAATTTGTTTAAAAAATTAAAAAATTATAGTTACATTATACATATACATTTTACAGACAAAAAAAGACTATTGTTTATTGCTATTAAATAATTGGTATATATTTAAAACAAAGTTTTTAACTATTTTATAGCATAATTGTAAACATAATTAAAATTTAATAATATGTATTTTTGATAATTTTTATATTATTTATTATTATTACAAACCCTTTTGTTTTAAAAAATGCGCATGGGGCAATAACACAACAATTACAGCAAAAAATAACAACAACAAAGTCTCGTAATTCAAAAAAAACATGGGACAACAAAATGTTTCCATGTATTTATACATTCTGCCAAACGTTTTGCTTAATCCTATGAGACATTTATTTCAATTAAATCTTTCCCAATAGTTCTTATCCAAGTTTACAGTAGTCTGCCAATCCTTCCAAAACCGTCTTTCGGGCGGTAAACGTAGAATTTGACCAAGTATTCTTCGCATGATCTCATCATTTGAAATGTGATCGCACCAGGTAATCTTTAAAATGCTTCTAAAACACCGGCAATAAAAAACATTTACCATCTTATCAATCTTGTCCGTACGTTTCTACGTTTCACTCCCATATATTGCCGTAGGAATGATTATTAATGCATACAAATAAAGTTTTCAGGCAAATGGAAGAACATGACCATATTGATTTGAGTCTATTAAAAACTGTCATTGTTTTTCCAAGTCTGGCTTTAACATTAATTTTGTTTTTTCCGTCTTTACCAATGATGCTTCCCAGATATTTAAAGGAATCAACAGTGTCAATATGTTGTCCATTAATTTGGATGGATAAATCATTGTTTGACTTCTGCACAACACTTTTGTTTTTAAACAATTAATCCGTAAGCCAATACGAGAACTGATATTACTGAGACGTGTTGTCATATTTTGCATCATTTGTGGAGTTTCATTGAGTAGACCAATATCATCTGCAAAATCCAAATCTGTTAATCTGCCATGGTTTCATTTGATACCATAAGATAAATTATTTATAGATCGAGTCATAATAAAATCAATTACCAGAAGAAACAAAAATGGTGACAAAATAAATCCTTGACGTACCCCGTGACAATTTTGAACATAGCATTATGACCACTTTTTGTTCAAACGCAGCAACTTAAATTTTGGTATAGCGAACGCATAATATTCACATATTTCAACCGTATTCCGTAAAACTTAACAATTTTTTTATAAGTATTAATTATTGTTACAATTTTTAAAAATTATTTTAAAACGTTTTACAATATAACATTTTTGGACAAAGTTACTTAATGGGTAAAAATATGTTGCAAATTTCAGGTTTCGGCACAGATTAGTTAAATCAGGGACTTTATAGAAATTGAATTCTAACCATAGGAAATTTTTAGGGCTAAATAAAAAATTGGGAAAAAAAGTAAAAAACAAAAAATTATTGAATAAAATTTTAAAAATTATTAAATAAATAATGTAGATAAAAAAATTACCTCTACAACCAATTAAAAATCTAGGGGTCACTTTCACATCATCCCTAGTTTTTACACTACACCACAAGAAAGCGACCCTAAAATGTTTTAGCTTGATTAAGTTTTTTAGACGTAATTTAGGTAAAATTCCGATAGACTGCTTTTGTTTACTTTTTATGTCATATATAAGACCACATTCAGAATATTGTATTCAGGTAACAGCCCCATATCGGAAGGCGGATATATATCAATTAGAAAAAGTCCAAAGCACGCTTTCCAGAAACCCTTATGAGTTTCGTCTCAAGTTGTACCCAGAGCGTTTGTAGATACTAAACTTATTTTCTTTAGAAGATAGGCGACTCCAAGGCGACTTAATCTTAATCTATCAGCTATTTGCTAGTAATCGCATCACTCATTTTTTCAGTGTAAGTAATAGAAACCTTACGGGACATTGTCTTAAGATTCACAAACCTTGAGCTCTCACTCGCTTTAGAGAAAATTATTTTTTATTTAAATCTATTACAGAGTGGAATAAGCTTCCTAGTCATGTAGTCAATTCTGAGTCGTTAGAGTCATTTAAGATTAATTATGATCAGTACTTGCTTGCCCCTTTCTTAACCTATCTACTTGTCTTGTTCAACTTTTCTCTTATATTGTTACTATTTTTTACCTTTTATATTATTTAGTCCTATTTGTTCCAGTTTCTTCCTCTTTCTTTATTTTCCTCGATTTTAAACTTTCAGATATATTGAGAATCGAGGATCGAAAGGATAAATTCCTACGCACCTCGTGTATCCTCCTGAATCCTGAAACCACAGACTAAAATACAGCATAAAGTTTTAGAAAGCACTAAAAACTTAAATATAAATAAATTTATAAATACCAGTATTAAAATAATGTTGCAATTCTTAATGTTTGCAAAACGTTTAGTCTAATACTTAATTTTTGCATATTTTTCTGTCTAAACTTGGTGGCAAAGTGAATTGAGCGAAAGCAGTATTAATTGATTTTTCATCCAAGCTTACGGTACAAATTAAAAAATTTTAATTAATTAAAATTATATTAATAAAACAAAAATAATATAGTTATTAATTATAAATATTATTAATTTAATTTATCACAATTGAAAGTTTAATAAAATATTTAAATTGTTCTTCACAGTAATATTTTACTGCAAACTCAATTAAAAATAGAAGAAAATAAATAAAACTAAATTAAAAAATTATTAAATATAATTAAAATATACATTACATTAAAAAAACATAGTAACAATCTTTTAAACTGACAAAAACCGCCTTTACCCATTTTATGCAAGCGCAACTTGTCATTAAGTTAAATTTTAAATATTGTATTTAATTACTAAAAAATGTTATTATGTATTTTTTTAAATAATAAAAAAATTTTAAGTAAAATAAATTAATGCTTTTGTTCAAGGTCTTTTTATATCCTTTATCTGATCATAATTTAAATTAATTGTTTGATATCAGATGGACACTGATGTTCTAAATATTTTAAATGATTCTGCTTGTGATAATGTTCAAATAATGCTGCCAGCTAGTCAAAAACTGGAATTTTTGAATGATTCGAAAGAAATGCGAAATTTCCTATATCGTTCAATTGCTCATTTGATATTTTCTGAAAATTCTACTAATCTTACCGATGGCGGAAAATTTATCGGATTTATATATCTTAAAAATGCAATGTCTAATTGTGTCGTTTGGCAATATGTTGATTTGGATGTAAAAAAAGAGGTTCAACATCTTTTATTTATTTATTTATCGGCTGGACAAGATAATGAGCGCTATTTTAACAAACACGAGGATGTATCTGGAATTGGTCGAATTTTAACCGACATTGTTTCTTGTTACGTAAAACAAGAATGGATAAAAAGCAAATTATCGGATGACTTTTGGGAACATTTGATACAGTTATATGCCTGGTCTTCACTGCGCGCTGGCATCAAAGCTGTCAGTATATTTAGACTTCCTGTACGTCGAAAGGTTTTCAATTGTCTGATAAAATTGATATTTCCCACTTTTATCAAACATTGGCATTGTGTTTTAGACAACTTGAATGACAACACCTTAGTTTCTGCTATCCGTTTAAGCCGTCTTCTATACACTTGTCTTACTCTTTGCGACAATTTTGGCAAAGAAAATGACAATGAAACGTTTTTTAGCTCGTTACATTCAGTTCTAATGAAGTCATTTGTCGTTTTCGAACAAATTGTTGTTTTTGGCAATAAATTGGAATACCAAAAGTTGGTTCATCGTTTGACAAAATTAATCTTATCAATTTTTATGAGTTTGAATCCACACGGACGTAACAATATTTTGGAATTTGTGCTTGGTAAAATTTTTGCATTTTTACCGTTGATTGATGTGTCTAATAGTATTGTCAATCGTCAATCTATCAAGTGGTTTTTGGCTGTGATTTATGGATCATTTTGTTCCAAAGTACCTCAGTGCGGATCTCAATTATTTTTAACTACCGTGGGTGAAGAAAAGGTACCGAAAATTTTGATTAGTTGTTTATTATTTTTTATTTGAAGGTTTTACGGGAAACGTATTTTTTAGCAGTGGAAATTTTAAGCGAAGCCGAACGTGGGTCCGTATTTAGTGCTGATGGTGGGAATCGAGCGCTGTACCTCTAGACCACCCCAGTATGAATGATTTTAGCTCTACAGGTTGTTGATACACAACCGTGTCGATATATAATTTTAATGGGGTTATTAGTACTACTTTGCATCATTACGTTAGCTTTTTATTCTTTAAATAGTATTTTATTTAAAACTGACGTTTTAATGAAATGTTTGTACAACAGTAAAAGTTGGTTTCCGCCAATACGATAGATGCAAGTATATAAATTAGATACTTAAAATGTGTTTAGCTAAAAGTAGCTTTTGGGTTAATGCTCTTGTAACATTGAGTAACGCTTATAAAGTGTTAATTTCTAGGGGTAATGATAATCCTGATTCTGTACATACATGTGGCGGATTAAGAACTAAGTGCATAAAGCGGTATAACTGGGTTACCACCTCGGAGGATACGTGTAATTATACACCCGGGGTACTTAAAAGGTATCTTAAGGTCAACTTATACACCAAATACAATTAATTCAGTCTTTGGGATAAGGTGATTAACTTTCATAAAATAATAGCACAGCATATCAATAAAAAATCCTCACTACTTTTGTGTATTTTGGAGGCGATCTTTCGCGATACAAACAATGAAAATGATGACTTTTCCATCAACCGATATTTTTATCTTTTTTAACAAATCAACGTAGCTTTGTTCGTGGATGTCCCAAACAGACATATCTACACCCGATGGTCGCGTCGTGAACAAATGGATATTTTTGATTATGTGCTTAATTGAAAAATGGTTTGTATTCACTCGAACGGAAGTTTCCATCTTGGCCCACGATCCCGAAGCATGTTTGGCTTCGGGCGGTTCTTCTAACCTCGAATCTGCTCAATCGAATGTTGATTCGAATTCGATTTGGAATTGTGACAGTCAAGCCAAGGAGTTGACCAAATTGGATTTGGCTTCGCTTGTTGGCATTCGCAATTCGTCATCTCATCATTTGTTGTCTACCGATCCTTGCAGACAGATGATTGAATTGTTGTTTGTTGTGTTTGCACGCTTTTACAAAGAATATACAGCCGAGGTGTTTTTGGAATTGGCACAAGTGAGTTTGATTTAGTTGGTGTGAAAGTATTTTTTTCAGAAATGTTTTATTCTCAAAATTGTTTTATGGTTTGTGGTAACATAATGACGTATTTATTATTTCTGTATTTGTACAGCATGTTAAACAATTAACTTCAATGGCTTGATAGGCATAAGAAACGTAAAAGTAGAACAATTTTTTTTGGTTTATAGACGGCATCCTTGTGACAGTGCTTGTACTTACCTCCTGATTTTTGGTCACATTCAATCATCGAAGTGGAAATCTAGTTATACTGTTGTGCATTCGGTCCCTACTGTGCTAGGATACACTTAATTCAGGATTCACCACATGGAGGTGGCAGACAGGAATGTTACAATTATTGGAAATTTAGTTTTTATAAACTTAAATTATTAGGATTGTGAGTGTTCCAATGTTCTATATTTTGAATGTAAATCAGATTTAGTTGAGTTTGAGTTTTTTTTATTAGACATTAAGTAGTAATTAAGTATTTCTAGAGGTGTTTTTGAAGGGATTACTACATTTTTGTGGTCGAATAGGGTACATCTTTAAGTGATTTTTGGCATTATTCTTCCTGGAACATATTTACTGACAGAGTTAGTCGTGTAAGGCGAGTAGAACATGTACTGAGCACAATGTGTTTTAGGAATTTCTAACCAGCGGTGATAATTAATATTTTCTAAATGACTAAGCAGTCATTTACCGTTTGCTGTCGCGTGGAAAGAGCCTAATTACATATTCAACAGAAGGTCAGTTATTATCCGAATGGGGAACAAAGTTAATCAAAGCGGGAACCCAGTTATATCGCTGTGCACTCAGTCTCTGCTGTTATTAGTCTATATGCCTGTTGGAACCTAGTCCATGATGCACTATATAGAAAAGGAAAAGTCAAGAATATCATAATCATTAGAAATTGAAACTATAAACATTACTCTAATCTTCAACATTGTTAGCATTACAATGAATGAATGAACGAATGATTTCCAAATTATCTTTCTCTTTCCAGTTGATGATGGATACCAAATCGAGTCGGCACAACGACGCCGTCGCGTTCGAATCATTGTGTCGGCTGGTCCAACTGTGTTTGCCCTATTTCGGATCGGATTCGAGGTGGATCGCTTTGACCAAGTCGCTACTCCAAGACGGCTTGACGATGTTTGGAAATCAACAGCAGCACTCGGCCGAGTCTTGCGTTGCATTGGGCCGAATTTTGTGCTTGTTGCCACGTTTTAGCTTGTTTTGTGTCGATTCATCATCGCAGGGAGCCGATTGCAAGTAAGTTTGATGTGGAGGATAATTTTTGCAGCTGGCGGTTTGCTTCGACGTATGATGCTGACCAAATCGCAGTTGTGTACGGCAAAGGCATTGGCTGTAAATGACTTTTCTACTTAAATAAATCGATAAGGTACATGATATTCAGTAGCAAGGATAGTTTGGACTGAGTTACAATGGAGTATGTTTAAGTGTATTACATGTTTAGATATGGGATCCTGAGGATTTGACTAATGCTTGTAAAGTCCCAAATTCCAATAATGGTATTGATGACTGTTCCTTCTCTACGTGGGCTAGGTGCACACCAGTATAACTGAGCTTAAATCACTTTCAGTGAATGGATGCTAGTATACACCCAAGATGCCTAAAAAGGTTTCCATCTACCGTATGTAACCGGCGTCAATCCCTAATTTTCCTGAAGATCACCTTGCCAATTTCTATAAACACTGGCGTCGTCCCAAGGAAGCGGTCTTTTAGCCAAAAAACTTTATTTCTTCTCCTCCTTCCACCAGTTTCAATTGGCATTCAACAACCTCTTCGTGTAGGAATTCCGGATGCTATGCAAACTTATTGTTGTTGATAGGATGGTACTTGAGTGGTCTAGCGGTATAGGTTCGATTCCCTCTAGCGGCTCTTGTTCGGCTTTACTAAAATTTCCACTGCTGAATGATGTTTTCTGTAAAACTTTCAAAGCAAAATCAAGTAAAACATAATAATAATAATAATACAACAACAACAACAAAAGTTAGTGGCAATGCCACATCTTCATTAATTCCAAATCGAACAATCCCTTTCCATTGTTCATGATCTTTGGAGACGTGTAGGGATATGTTAGTCCATCGATTTAGCCATTGTTTTTAAGATAAAGTACCGGCCAAGATTGTGTGAAGATCGTCCCGAACAGCATCCATTCAAGTACGTTTTTGACATCCTTTCCTCTTCTTCCAGTTGGTATTTGGATAAGCCAGTGTTACGATATGTGAGATTGCATCAGGATTTTTACGAAGAACATGCCCAAACCAGCGCAATTTTTGTTGTCGCGATACCAATGAAGGAAGATCATGAAATTAAAGGTCATTTCGAATTTGGTGGTTAATGATCTTTTTCGTCCAATCCCTTGATACGGAGGATGCAAAATACTACTACTACTACTAATAATAATAAGAGTATTATTTATTTTCATTTGTGGTTGGTGACGTGGGGTCACCTCTTTATTATTTCCCATATTTATACATCATATAAACAATCGAATTCGATGGCTTGATATAAGCGTAACACAAACGTGGAATAATAACAAAGTTTCTTGACTGGCATCCTTGTGACGTCGCCACTGTTCTCAAAGATTGACGAGGCCGTCTGATTTTTTGTCAGAGTTATCTTCCTTAGTCCAACGGCTACATATAGTATACGTATATCTTATGATACCTTTTAGGTATCTTGGGTGTATGTTCGCCCTACTGTTATTAGTCTTGATACCTAGGGGCACCTAGTCCAGGATGCACCACGTGGAGGACGAACAGTCAGGAATATCATTATCATTGGAAATTGAGACTTTATAAGCATTACTCAAATCCTCAGGATTATTAGCATTCCAATAGGACTGTCAGTATGCAAATAGAAAAAAATAATAGTAATGACAATAATAATAATTTAAAAAAAATTTTCTATACTTTATTTTAATTTTATTTCTACAGTAGCCAATTGCAAATGCAGTGCACCGAATCCATTCAGCAACTGGATATGCATTTGAAGCGCCCATCCAACTGGAATCCCAATGGTGATAGCGCCAAAAGCATTTTAATGATTCGATTGAGTGCAGTTTATGCGTTGGCGTGGTTCATCGATCATCCTTTACTGCCTGATTGCATTTTGGTACCTTACATGGAGTCGCTGCTTAACGGTTTGGTCGAATTAATTGAAGTGAGTGTTTGTGGGGGGCGGAGGGGTGAAACAGGGCTTGTAGTTGAACTAGAACCATAATAATAATAATATAGGTTGGTAATAGAGCCATCTCTTGATTAGTTCCAAGTTTACATGGGATGCTAATGATCCTGAGGATTTCAGTAATGCTTATAAAGTCTCAATTTCCAATGATGATGATATTACTGACTGTTAGTCCTCCACGTGGTGCATCCTGGACTAGGTGCCTCTAGGCATCTAGACTAATAACAGCAGGGTCCGAGTGCACAGCGATATAACTGGGCTTCCGCTACGGCGGGTGGGTGCGAACATACACCCAGGATACTTAAAAGGTATCTAAAGGTATACGTATACCATATGTAGCCCTTGGGCTAAGGGAGATAACCCTGACAAAAACTCAGGCGGCCTCGTCAATCTTTGCGAACAGTGGCGACGTCACAAGGATGCCGTCTGCCAGCCAAGAAACTTTGTTATTCTTCCACGTTTGTCTACGCTTGTCAAACCATCGAAATCGATCGTTCTACATGTATAAATATGGGAAATAATGAAGAGGTGACCACGTCACTAACCAAAATGAATATACAAAATTCAGTGAAAGCCCGGTTCCTGTTGCTATTAGTCTAAATGCCTAGGAGCACTTATTCCAGGATGCACCACATGGAGGAGAAACAGTTAAGAACATCACCATCATTGGAAATTGAAACTTTATGGGCATTACTCAAATCCTCATGGATCATTGGCATCCCAATAATAATAGTATTTTTCATTGGGTTGGTGATGTTATTACCTCTCCATTATTTTACACTGGCTATACACACTTTAAGTTAAGTGTCATTAGCCACGCATCTATTTTTTTATAGCTGTAGCCCGTGTTCATGATGCACCACATGGAAATAGGCCGAATCAGAAGCATCACCGTTGTCAAAAAATGAAACTGTATATTATTATTATTATTATTATTATTATTATGGTTATTGGCTTCGATGCATTCCTCACTATCATTAACATCCTTGTCCTTGTAATCCATTGCAGGATGTCAAGGAGTGCGAAACGCGTATTTTCATTCTCGACGTACTTCACCATTTGATCGAAATGCTGGACTTGCTGAGTTATCCCAATCTGACCAATTCCATGTTTGGCACTCTCGATACACTTTGGCAGTTGGGTGCGTTTTGTTGTTGTTGTTTTGCTTTTCGAATGCCTTGACGAGTGATGCTTTTCAGCAATTGGGCCGAATGGCAGACCGTATTGAGTGTGACGATTGTGGGGGATGTGTGTCAGAAATTGGGATGCTAATGATCCTGAGGATTTGAGTAATGCTTATAAAGTCTCAATTTCCAATGATTATGATATTCCTGACTGTTAGTCCTCCACGTGGTACATCCTGGACTAATAACAGCAGGGTCCAGTGCACAGCGGTATAACTGGGCTTCCGCTACGGCGGGTGGGTGCGAACATACACCCAGGATACTTAAAAGGTATCTAAAGGTATACGTATACCATATGTAGCCCTTGGGCTAAGGGAGATAACCCTGACAAAAAATCAGGCGGCCTCGTCAATCTTTGCGAACAGTGGCGACGTCACAACGATGCCGTCTAGCAGCCAAGAAACTTTTTTATTCTTCCACGTTTGTCTACGCTTGTCAAGCCATCGAAATCGATCGTTCTACATGTATAAATATGGGAAATAATGAAGAGGTGACCACGTCACCAACCAAAATGAATGTGTCAGAAATATATTTGGCACAACACCCATTTTGCGTTGTCAAGGGATGGGACGAAAAAGATTAGCAAACGGCCAAATTTGAGATGAATTTACCTTTTTCTTTCATTGGTGTTGCGACAACGAAGATTGCGCTGGTTTGGACACGTTCTTCGTACAAAATCTTGATGCAATCTCACATACTAGAACTTTGGCTTATCCAAGCGACAAATGCGTATCCATGACATACCTTTCACGTATTTTGGATGTATGTTAACACTCATTCATTGAGTGAGAGTCCGGTGAAAACCCAGTTATATCGCTGTGTACTCGGTCCCTGATGTTATTAGTCGAGATGCCTATAGACATCTAGTCCAGGATGCACCACGTGGAGGAGGAACTGTTAGGAATAGCACTATTATTGGAAATTGAAACTTTATAAGCATGGACTCAAATCCTCGTGGATTATTGGCATCCAGTGAATTTGACAATTCTAATAGTTCATCCTTGAAAACTTATTAATAAAAATAGTTATTTACTGACAACGATTTGTTATATACTCCCCCTCCCCCGCCATCATCGTTTTTTCTCTTTCTTTTGCTGCAGCCGATACAAGTGCTCCACTTCGTGCAAGTATCTTGAACACACTAAGCATTCTTGTTTCCGGTTTGTACGCCCACAAAGAACCCAGTCCCGAGTACGCTTCGTTTATTGCATCTATCCAACATCCAATGACTTCGCTTATTCAAATATCTATTCAAGCTCAATCAAGCCATTGTTGCATTTCCGGTTCGGAAGCCTTATTTAACCCTGGTCTGCGTTTGTGGACTGCCCTAGTCGAAGGACCGGGATCTATATGGTCTGATCATTTGGTCCAACTGATGCCTATTCTAGTTGGACAGAATGAAACCAATCGATCGCTTATTGATCGTGTAGATTCGGCTGAAGAGGCCGAGGTGAGTTGTTATCATTATTTTTGACAATCACGTGTTATTATTATTATTATCTTTTGTATAACAAAATATTGCTATTGTCATTAGCAAAACGTATAAAATAACTCAGCCTTGTAGCTGGATGCTAATGATCCTGAGGATTTGAGTAATGTTTATTAAGTTTCAATTTTTTGTGATGGTGATATTCCTGACCATTCTGGACTAGATGCTCCTAGGCATCTAGACTAATAACAGCAGGGACAGAATGCACAGAGGTATAATTAGTTTTCTGCTTTAGCGGATAGATTCAGGCATACACCCAGGGTACTTAAAAGGTATTTTAAGGTATATGTATACTATATTTAGCTCTTGGGCTAAGGGAGATAATCCTGACAAAAAATCAGTTGACCTGGTCAATCTTTGCGTACAGTCTACTAGTCAATAAACTTCATTATTCTTCCATGTTTGTGTTGCGCTTATGAAGCCATCGAAATTGACGACGGCTGTGGAATTGACGAGGCGATCCTCTTTAGGGTTGACGGTTTCACAAGTCTAACCGGTTACATATGGTAAATAGGGTACCTTGAGATACCTTTGAAATAAAGCATGAATAAAGATTGTTTTGATGTTGTTTAGCTGAAGGAGAAGATGGCGAAGTCGACTTGAACTAGTCGTTGACTAGTGGCAGCGAGAATTTGGTGGGATTAACCAAGAATTCATTGTCATTGAATGGGCTTGTGGCGCAACGGATAACGCACTTGACTAGGGATTAGGAAATTGCACGTTCGAATCCTGGCAGGCTCGCTTACATAGCCGGCTGTTGCTGACTTTTGGTTTAAATTTTAAATAAAATATTATTTTTATTTATATAGATTAGAATAATTAAATGTTTATTTTGATAATTACTATAACATCACAATCAGGGCACATTTGAATGTTCGTTTAACATCAATTTTAAGGTTTAGTTATTGTACATTTTTAATAAAATTAAGCACAAAATAATTATAGGCTAATTATTATAAAAATTATGTAACTTTAACTTATTATCCACGTCAATGTGCCATTTTGACCGACTCAGCCTTTTTAAATAAATATTTCTAAGTATATATAAATGAACAATTAAGTACTTGACATTATTTTTACGAAAAAACAATTGAACATAATAAATTAATTTAGATTTAATACTTTGTAATTTTTTAAATGGCCGTAATTGTCATTGAATGGGCTTGTGGCGCAACGGATAACACACTTGACTAGGGATCAGGAGATTGAAGGTTCGAATCCTGGCAGGCTCACTTACATAGCCGGTTGTCGCTGACTTTTGTACCGTGGTGGTCTAAATAAATGTTAAGAAAAATTGAAACAGTATTAAAATTAAATTAATCTTTTTTTATAAAAAATATTTAACCTTTTCATTTTGGAGCTTGTTTTTCGAATTGCCAAAGGCATGCTCCGTTTGTCACAGACCGCCGATTTCCAGACATTTCAGTCGTTTGTATCGACGTGGTGTGAACCGTTTATGTCTTCGTTGTTGCGCGCGCATCAATCTGCGGCGGGTTCATCTAGCGTCAATTTGGAAGAGCTGTATACGCAAGCGGCTTTGTCTGTGGCCGACGAACAGTCTGACCACGAATCTAAGTATCGGTATGGAAGATTATTTTTAATGAAAAGCTTTGACTATTGATAGTTGGTTATTAGTAGTTTATTGTATTATGTTCTGTTTTTCAAAAAATCAATAATATTAAGAATTAGGTAAATAATATTTTATATTTATTGCATATTCACTTGAAAATAATTATTTATTTATTAAGCACACTATTAAATTGAAACTACTTTAATAGAACTAAAATGTAAAAATGTATTATTCAGTGCAAAATATTAATTTTTTTAATAGTTAATAACGTTCGTTTAGATGAGCTATTCAGAAAAATGGTACAACTAAAATGTTTTTTTTTGCTAAAACTTAAATTTTGGTATAAAAAACAAATTAATAAATGGATATTTTTGTTGATAATTACAAAAATAATTAATAATCAATCCCCAAAACAATTTTACACCTTAAGGGGATACTGATGATCCACGAGGATTTGAGTAATGCTCATTAAGTCACAATTTCCAATGACAGTGTTCGTCCATCCATCGCAACCTGGACTAGATTCGGCCATACATTACGATTAACGCAACAGGGCGCGAGTGCATAGCATATTAAACGATCGATTTTGCTGTCATGATAAGCGTAACAAACGTAGAATAGTGAAGTTTTTCACTGGTAAACGATATCATCATTCACCAAATATTAACGAGGTCGCTCGATTTTTTGTCAGGGTTATGTTTCTCAGCCTAACGGCTACATATAGCATACCTATTCATTTGGATTTGCATTGTATGTATGCTTGCATCTATTAGTTGAAGTTATAATCCCAGCTATACCGATGTTTTTATGTTTAAATAAATGAACAACTATTTTTGTATCTTGCTTCCATTTTTTGAAAAGTCTCTACCAATTGGAAATGCTCATCATTTGGCTGACAGTTTACTTGGACATAATCGACTGGCGCACTTGTCCGATGTCGCCTCTAACCCCCAGTTTGGTTGGCTTGATCATTGTGGCCGGACAGGCGTGTCTTGTTCAGGCTCCAGTCAGTTCGCACACGGATGTCTGCGCATGTGCAACCGAATTGCGCCTCAGTTTGCTTGCTAGGCTGGTCGTTTATCCCCATATGTGGTAAGTTTTTGTACGGTTGTTATTTTCTCCTGTCTCTATTCTATTCTTTATTACCGAGCCAACTAGATTAATCCAATTCATTTAAGATCTACGATTGGATTTGGTAAGGTTTGAAGAATTACATTGAATCCGATAAAATTAACAATTTTATGTTTGAAACGTTTTGATGGATTTGTTTCTACTATTTTTTATGTAAACAAACATAGGAGAATGATAAGATTGTCTGATCATTAGGGATGGTGATATTCCTGACTGTTCCTCTTTCATATGGTGCATTTTGGACTAGGTTCCCATATACATCTAGACGAATAACAGCAGGGATCAACTGTACAGCAGTATACCTGGGAATTCACTGGACTTCCGCTTAGTGAATGAGCGTTAACGAATGAGGTATTGCATGGTATTAATTTACCATATGTGTCCGATGAGGATCCGAGCAGAGAATCTTCATTTATCCCCCTTCCCCCAAAGTTTACTTCACATACGACAACCTTTTTGTTTAGGAATTTGGGATGCAATGCAAAGTTGGAACTAATGAAGAATTTATGTTGTTTGATTGATTAGAGGACGGAATTCTAGTAACGACGCCATTGTTTACAATAATACTTTTGGTCCATGTTTTCACTTATCTATCTTCTTCGTACTTGGTTTCTGCTTTTCTAGTCCTATTCCAAGATACGGATTTTGGTAATGTAGACATTATTGAAACTACAAACTACACCAAATAACAACCAAATCATTTGTACATTTTTACAAACTATAATATTGCATTGTTATTTTGTAGGACAAATTTTACTCGCTTGTTAGACATTGTCAATACAGAATGTCAATTGCCATTGTATTCCATGTGTCACTACTTTGACTCAATGCCCAATCGTCTCCAATCGTCGTCATTCGAGCTGTGGGAAGCAGTCAAGCCAGTGATGGACCGCTGGTTGTGCCGAGCCGATTCTCTGCAACACCACGTTGATCGACGGTGTTTTGCTTTGGCTTGTCTCACTACGCTCAAGCATTGTGCCCGAACGTATGATGCTTCGGCGATGGGACCGCTGAACGAGTGGGTAATTCAAGACAAAATTCACGAGCACTGGCTCGAACCGGTAATTAATTTGATTATTCAGGTGAGCGTTGTTTAATTGTAAATTGAATTATTTTGTTTTGTTTAATTTTTGTTGTGTTCACTGCTTTATTTTTACTGTTTTGGGATGCATACAATTTTTGCATATTACATAAATAATGTTGGTTTTGGGGTTATAATTTTTATGGTGTTTGAGGCTGATGATGGTTGTCATGTATAAAACAATGAGTAATGTGTACCTATTTATCATTTGAGTGTATATAGATAACAATGATGATGATATTCCTAAATGTTCCTCTTCCATGGCATCTCAATGTGTGTAAACAGCTATCTACACTAATAACAGCAGGGACTGAATGCACAGCGGTATAACTGGGCTTTTACTGGATTCCCGTTTAGTGAATGGGTGCTATCATACACCCAAGATGCTTAAAGGTATCTGAAGGTATCCATTTACCACATGCAGTTAGGCTTGTGGATTCGTCAACCGTCGTCATATTTTAAGGTTGCTTTCCCAATTCCTGTGAACACTGATGTTGTCGCAAGGAATCTGTTTTTTTATCCAAAAAACTTTATTTTTCCATTGAAGTTCAATTTGCACCCGACAACCTTTTTGTATTGGAATTCAAGAAGCTATTCAAACTTGGAATTAATATATATATATATATAGAGGTTGTGCCGGGGTGGTCTAGCGGTACAGCGCTCGAATTCGGACCTCGTTGGATATGGGTTCGAATCCCATCACCGGCACTAAAATGCGGGCCCACGTTTGGCTTCGCCAAAATGTCCGTTGCTAAAAGACGTTTTTCGTAAAACATTCAAAGTAGTAAACCTTAAAAAAAATTTTTTTTAATATATATATATTCAGGTTCTATTTGATGAATGCAACACGACTAGTGTCGACGAAAATTTAACCTTTTACTGTTCCTATCCGACCGACTTGTCTACGGCGTCCAATATGCGCAAAAGAATTCGATTAGAATTGGGAGAGTGGGAGGCAAAAGTAGGGGGTCGTCAGGTTGTTCATGCTTTACTCGATTGTCATTTGGATTCGGTTTTGAGACGACAGTTGGATGAGCAGTTAAATGTGAACGAATGATAATGATGATGACGATGAATTTGGGCGAGGCATATCGTACATTTGAACATTTGATTTTTATTTATGACTTGTATCTATTTTGATTTTTATATGCAAAATATTTTTTTTATTGTTTGTTTACAACTTTTTGATTTAGACGTATTTGGGTACTGAAAAATATGGATTGCACTTCGGGGTTTAAAAAACAACTAATCATTAATTAAGTTTAAACAGTATTTTATTGGCTTAATCCCGATAAAGATTTCGTTATTTTTATTCTCGATGGTGGGTTCTTCAGATTTCAGATAGATGGTTTCGAAATGTTTTTGTTACCATTTAATAATGTCTAGTCTTAGTAACCAAACGGTGTTGCGATCATATATATAATGTATAAATATTGATGTGTTTAGTATACACGCATGTATAGTTAATTTTAAAAATTCTCTTTAATGAGGATGTTTATAATCTTTTTATTTCGGCGTCCGTTTTTGTAGTCTATGAGCGGTAAAACCGAGCAGTAAGCAAGAAAGCCCGAAGTTTAGCTTAATTATTATACACATGTTATAATCACTGAGTTAATTATAATTGTTTATTTTTATAAACAATTATTACATTTTTCTACTTTGTGAGTTGTATATACTACAAAAATTCCCACATCCGGTTGGGAGTAGAGGTTTAAATCACAAAATAAAAAACCAAATCTTACTTTAAAAAACTCCTAAATATACAACATGTAGACAGAATTTACCGAGATGTAACAATCTGTTGTATTAACATTTTGACAATGATATGGAACAATCTCGTAAAACGATTTTTAAATAATAAAATTCACTTATTAGTCTATTAATCGTAGTTTGAAAGATTATGTTGAATTCATAAAGATTCTAACATAGCATATTTTTAATCTTATTTTCTCTGCAGAAATACATAAAAATTAATACTTCTACATAGTAGGCGAATTCGATTAATGTACAACGTCCAAATATTCGTGAAACAAATGTTTTTTAATGCATTTATTTTATATTAAATTACAAAAAAAATGAATTTATAAAAAATACAAATATTAATTTTAAAATAATTTTTTTTAATGTAATGGACGCGCGGGGTAAGGTGCATTGTAGCGTTATTCATCCTTTTCTCTTTTTTTCTTTTTTGAAGATTATTGCAGTGTTTTTGCATTGCAATACGCAACTTGTTTTACTATTATTTTTGTATATTTATCATTTTTGCTCGTTTTCTATAATTGTTAACTTCCATAATGTACCTTGATTTCAAATATTTTTTCTGTGATTAATCCCCTTTTACCTCAACATCCATTTCATTTTTCTCCCTGAAAATATGTGACAATTTAAAAACCAAGTATAAAAAAACGTTTTGGCCTACTCAACTCGTAAACAATCCTCAATCCTGAAAGTTTTTATAGTTTTATTATTTTTTACAATTTCAAAAACGTTTATTTAATTATTTTAATTTAAAAAATTTTACTTATGTTTTTTTTTAGTTTTATTAATTAAAATTAAATTGTAATTTAAAAAAAACTAAAATTTTATTTCTCCTTTTACTGTGCTAATGTAAAAAACAATCAATGGTTGGGCGCGACGATTGATCCCATTTTCTTGTAACAAAATATGGTATTTTGAAAATTTTTTCTTTACCAGTTTTTATTTTTTTCTGTGTAAAGAATAAACAAATATAATTGTTTAAAAAAAAATGTATTTAATTATTTTGGTTTGTATGATTTTAACTAATTTACATTGATAATTAATTGAAATATTTATTAAGCTATTTAATTAAATAAATACAAAATATGTTTAAGGCTTGTGTATTATATAGTTTTATGTTTGTATATTTTTTAATTTAATTTTTTATAAATGTGTTTATTATTTTTATATGATCTATTGTATTTTTTGCTTAAATATTTTTATTTCAGGTTATTGAGAAATATTTGTGATATTTTCTACTCACTTTTGCCAATTATTATTTGATTTATTTTTTTATTTTAAGGTAATATAAATTAAAGTATAATATTTTGTTATCTAGATTTATTATCATTGTTATTATTATTGCATTAATAATGCTACCAAAAAAGACTTTTTATCCTTGGTCTGTTAACCGCAAAGTAGCGTCGAATGAGAGAAACATTCACAAAGATAATTTGTATAAATTTCTGGAGCGTATTCAATTAAGTCATTATTATAAACAATTAACGAAACAACTAAAAATAACAGAGTACGTTTTAATAGCATTTATATAATGTTTTATAATCTTTAAAGATTAGTTATATATATATATATATATATATATATATATATATATGAAATGTTAAGATATATGAAATGTTAAGCGAAAATTGAAAATAATAATATTGTGTTATTTATTTGCTAAATTATTTTGGAGTTGTATCATAAGAACAATTAATCAATTGTTATATTTTTTCAGTTTTTTTTTGCGAAGCAAATTTATCAGAATTGGACGTAGTAAAATAACCACATTTTGATTAATAGAGGGTTTACTTGTAACGGCGCGACAGTTTATAAAGATTGATATGATAATATGAATTTTTGTCAGGATTATTTTTTATAGCTTAAGGGATATGTATAATATGCGATTTCACTAAAAATTTTAAAATTTATTTTTGGTATTTGACTTTTTTCTATTTGTGGAGAACCAATTATACCGCTCTGCAATTGGTCTTTAATTTTTTTAAGTTTTAGTCCATTATGTGGTACGAAAGAAATAGTATAATTATGAGTGCTATTAGAAATTAAGATTTTGCTAGCACTTTCAGTATTTTTGATAACCCAATCGTTATCGCATGATTTTAAACGATTGTTTATTATATGGTCGAGGTTTTTAGTTGTAAAATTTCAGTTTCAAGGTTGTGTCTTTTGAACCCCACCATTTATGTAATGTGCTCAACGGTTTTTAAAAAAATTAATAATTGCGAGATCAAGAAGTAACGCAGTTGGTCCTGCGCAATTGTATCTTATTCAAAATATCCGATTTGTGGTCTTGTTTAACGAAATACGCATACCGTTTTTTGCGCATGTCTATTCATGGGTTGATTTTATTGTTTTCGATTTTTTATTCGAAATATAGTCCTGCTCACTTCAGTTTGTTCCAATTGGATGATTTGGTTATTTTTGGAATGACTGGACTGGAAATCAATCATTTGGTCAATCAACTGCTCGAAGATGGACTGCCGACGGGGAATTTGTTTTCTTTAAAAGACAATGCAGTTCACAAATATGATCGTTGTAGTATGATCAAACACAAGGTAATTTTAGGTTATATAAATTACAATTTACCTGGGTTGTGTCAACTGCTAAATATACGCAAATGTTTGACATCAGGCTAACATATTTTGCGCCAATGTGTAATACAAACACAATAGCAAATATGATTCCCTTAAAGAAACATATAACAGTAATTTTGTTAAATTAACACCACCAAAATGATAATTTTATCATTTTACGTGTTACTTGGTAGCCAATGAATTTAGATTCGAAATGTCACATCAGCGCTCCTGTGTCACCGGCGCATCGTCTAAGCCAAATGTCGACTTCGGCAACGGGGTCTTTATCATCTTTGGACAATCGACAGCATCAACCATCGTCGACTTCGACACCGTCGCCACGTTCGAACTACTTCATTTGCCTTATTTCGGCTAATGATATTCAACTTTATGGTCGCCTAGGAACCGGGTCTTTTGGAATTGTGCGACGTGGTGATTGGACTACGCCGTCGGGTAAAGTTGTAAGTCGATTTTAGAAACTTTTCGGGGTGGCAGGATGTACTTGAGTACTGCAAGTGATAAGCTAAATCTGTTCCTTGTATTTTCTGTCTTTGATACATATTTACTTGCTGAAACATTTTTAATTGGTGGTGTGGTCACCTTATCATTATTCTATACATTTATACGGCATATAAAACGATCGATTTCGATGTAAAAGAATGACAAAGTTTCTTGGCTGGTAGACGGCATCCTTGTGACGTCGCCACTGTTCCCAAAAATTGACAAGACCGCCTGATTTTGCCAGGGTTATCTCTCTTAATCCAAAGGCTACATTTGGTATACATATACCTTAAGATACCTTTAAATACCCTATAAGTAGGCTTGCACTCATTCACAGAAGCGGAAGCCCACGTATACCGCTGTGTACTTGGTCCTTGTTGTTGTTAATCTAGGTCTATATTGGCATTTAGTCCAGGATTCAACACGTGGAGGACGAACGGTCAGGAATACCACTATCATTGGAAATTGAGACGTTACAAGCCTTACTCAAGTCCTAAGGATTATTAAGATCTTGGTAATTATTTGTTTGGATAAATTAGGTATAATTTTTAATGCCTCTTTTCAGGTCCCAGTGGCTGCCAAACTACTTAAACCGGATTCGGTAAAAACGGATCTTCTAACGCGATTTCTTCACGAAGTTCGGGCGATGCAAAATCTTTCTCACCCCAATTTGATTCGGTTATATGGTGTCGTTTTATCCAATCCCATTATGATTGTAAGTTCGTCCCTGTTGAGTCAATGTTTTATAGTTAATTTCCCGATTGTGCTACTACCTGAGATGGTATTAATTTTTATTTGAACTTTCAGTTTTCACTTGGGTAAAATTAGCAATGTCACTACTACTTTTCCACCTATATATATATATATATATATATATGGTTGCTGACATAGCCATCTTCATTAGTTCTATGATTGTACGGCGTATTAAAACGATCAATTTCAGTGACTTGATAAGCATAACAAACGTACATGAATAACAAAGTTTCTTGACTGGTAGATAGCATCCTTCTGACGGTGCCACCGTTCACAAAGATTAACGAGGCCGTCTGCTTTTTTGTTTGGGTTATCTTCCTTAGCCAACGTCTACATATAGTATATGTATACATTACGATAACTTTAAGTATCCGTTACACAGCTGTGCACTCGATCCCTGTTTCTATTAATCCAGATGTCTGTTGGCACCTAGTCCAGGATGCACCTCGTGGAGGAGGAACAGTCAGGAATATCATCATCATTGGAAATTGAAACTTTATAAGCATTACTCAAATCTATATATATATATATATATATATATATATATATATATATATATATATATATAATTGTTATTTGCTTAAATACTCCAGTAGAAGCAGATTTTAGGTTACTAATGATCCTGATTAATTAAGTAATGATTTTAAAGTTTTACTGTCTAATGATGGATGTATTCCTGATTGTTGCTTCCATGTGGTACATTCTTGACTAGGCACACCTAGACTTATACAGCTTGGACAGAGTGCACAGCGGTATATGTTGGTTTTGATCTTGATTTATAGGTACAAGCAAGCACTTGGAATACTTAAAAATCACCACATGTAGCTATTTGGCGAAAATAGATCATTCTGACAAAACATCAAACGGTCCTTTCAATTTTTGAGGAACAGTAACATCGCCTACGTTTGTTACACTTACATGAAATCATTGGAGTCGATTTTTTTATACGTTGTACAATTATAGCAATATTGGAGAATAATAACAATATAAATTTTCACATATATAT
This sequence comes from Cardicola forsteri, assembly GCA_025895645.1. NCBI lineage: Eukaryota > Metazoa > Platyhelminthes > Trematoda > Strigeidida > Aporocotylidae > Cardicola > Cardicola forsteri. The sequence continues at coordinate 80,640 of JAKXYG010001349.1, read as the reverse complement.
ATATATATATATATATATATATATATATATATATATACCAAATAATCGATACTACAAATTAATTTAGTTAACGAATCGCAAATGTTATCTTCAAACGACAGGTTTCGGAACTGGCCGCATTGGGCTCGTTATTGTGGCATTTACGCGCCCAATTCGTATACGCTTCGTCGATGCACGCCAAAACGCCCACGAGTCCCGATCTGCCCCTAGTCTTGCGGGCCCTTCAAATCGACTCGTTGTGGGATATGGGCGTGCAAATTTGCCGAGGCATGGCCTATCTATCGAAAGCCAACTTGGTTCATCGCGATTTGGCCGTTCGCAACATTCTCGTTTCGTCAATTCGGCCAAACGAATTTCCATTGGTCAAAATTGCCGATTTTGGATTGGTTCGTTCGACGAAGACATCTTGTTTTACGATTGACGACAACCAATGGCAATTGACCAATCATAATCAAACGATTGATGGGATAGATGATCAAGCCAATGCTCAGCCTGTCTATATGGGATGTATGGATCAATGTATTCCATTTGCTTGGTACGTATCTTGACATCCTCTATACGTTTAAACAAACGAGCGTTATTCTAGTCATAAAATGTTTAAGACCAATTAATCACGCAGTTGGATATACGTAACTTTGACCTGACCAAGATCTCCTATTGGGACAGGTTTTGTCGAAGGAATCGAACTCATGCCCACCCCGGCTTCCATGAATTTTATCCTGAATTCATATTGCCGCTCGAATTTGGACCTCGATGGGCATAGGAGTTCGAATCCAACCGCCGGTCCACCAAAATGCGGGTCCACGTTTGGCTTTGCTGAATGTCCACTGCTGAAAGATGTGTTTCTTGTGCAAATATTCAAAGTAATAAACATAAAATAAATAAATTAATTAATATTGATTGCATAGCCGTAGAACACATACCCAGACTGTAACCATTTTGTGAACGATGGTATCATCACATGGCGCCGTCACAAGGATATTGTCTATTAGCCAAGAAACTTCCTTATTCCCCAACGTTTGTATATCAGCTTTCTTCCATCTACATGAAACCATTGTTTGATTTGTTCAAAGAATCTGGAAATAATGAACAGTTGACTGTATGCCTCTTTTTAATAACAAGTTGTTTATAATTTCCCATCTTCAGGTCTGCTCCCGAATCAATCCAAAGGCGCATTTTTTCTCAAGCAAGCGACGTGTGGAGTTTCGGAGTGACGTTGTGGGAAATTTGGACAGGCGGTTCGGCTCCGTGGTTCGGTCTCAATGCAACTCAGCTGATCGAGGCTCTAGGATCGGGCAAACGATTGCTCTGGCCACGTCCTGCGTGTCCTCGACGACTCTACCAAGTCATGCTGGCCTGTTGGCGTGCTGAACCCGATCGGAGACCGCGGTTCGACTATTTGGAAGAGCGGCTGGACAAGGTGAGTGGATTAAAATATTGTTTTTTTTATGACGGCGGTGGTGGTGGGGCGGGTCAAGTCTTGTTATAATGCACTGTCAGTTTGAAGAGCAGGATTGTTTGACATTGACGATTGTAGAAATTAAAAATTGAGTGTCCTGTCAACTTCTATTCAACTCATAAATTTTGGTTGGTGACGCGGGGTTACCTCTATTATTTCCCATATTTATACAGCATATGAGCAATTGGCTTGATAAGCGTAACGCAAACGTGGAAGAATAACAAGGTTTCTTGGCTAGTAGACGGCATCCTTGTGACGTCGTCACTGTTCGCAAAGATTGACGATGCCGTCTGACTTTTTGTCAGGGCTATCTCCATTAGCCCAACTTATACCTTTCAAGTATCTTGGATCTATGTTTGCACCCACCTGCCGTAGCGGAAGCTCAGTTATACCGCTGTGCACTCAGATCCTGCTGTTATTAGTCTAGATGCCTAGAGGCGCCTAGTCCAGGAGGACGAACAGTCGAGAATATCACCATCATTGGAAATTGAAACTTTATGAGCATTACTCAAATTCTCAGGATCATTAGCATCCCCAACTCAACTCTGTTTATAAATCAATATTTTACTTTTTTAACCGTAGTTTTATGGGATGGTATCTTCAATAATATTTGTTTTAAAAAAATGACAGAGGGTCAACAACAAAACAACATAAAATGGGCTTTAATGTGTGTGTGTGAATGTGTCAACATATTCAAGTGTTTTTAACATATTGGAGGCGTGAGCAATTATCGCCACTTTAAGACAATTATTAAAATGATCTCGGTGTTTTGTTTGAACCAAGTAACGTAATATAGACGAAGTACACAAACGTTCTGTTTACATTCACACATTAAAGTCCATTTTGTGTGCACAAAACCAATTTGTAACTTCATTAAATCAAGCTTGGACGTATATATATTGATTCTTTGTTTGTGACAGGAGAGAATATACGAAATGAATTCATCTCACAGTTTACGTCTTCTGTTATTTCTATTTGGAATTATAAAGGGAACCCAATGCTTTAAAAACAACATAAGTTGAGAGTAGTTGACACTTCTTCATTAGTTCCAACTTTGCATAACATCCCTCCAATTCCTATACGAAGAGGTTGCCGGATGCGAATTGAATTTGATACTGTGCGAGCATTACTCAAATCCTGAAGATTTGCTTGAAAGTCGTGATTTAGGAACCGCCATTTGTGCATAAATGTTTTAGTCGACAGTCTGGTTGAATTCTCCCCAATTGCACGACAAATCAAAAACTGTCATGGCAAATAATTCACCTTGAAACCGGATTGGTTTATTTTTATACAACTGGGATAATTTATCAGTACAGCGCTCTACTCAAACTTGGATGCCCATGAGTTTTATAGCCACCCGCCATCACCGACACTAAATGTAAATCATTGATCGACTGCTAAAATGTCCACCATAATAATAATAATGGAATTTTAAGGATCCTGAGGATTTGAGTAGTGCTTATAAAATTTCAATTTCCAATGATGGTGATATTCCTAACTGTTAGTCCTCCACGTGGTGCATCCTGGACTAGGTGCCCCTAGGCATCTAGACTAATACCAGTAGGGACTGAGTGCACAGCGGCATAACTGGGCTTCCGATACGGCAGGTGGGTGCAAGTATACATCTGGGGAAAATAAAAAGATATCTTAGGATATATGGATACCGTGTGTTTCCCTTGGGTAAAGGAAAAAAAACTTACAAAAAATCAGGCGGCCTCGTCAATTTTTACAGATACCATCGATAAGCCAGGAAACTTCGTTTTTAGTCTGCGTTGAATATACTGATCTCGGTGGGCATGGGTTTAGAATCCCACCACCGACTCACTAAAATGCGGGCCCATGCGTTCGGCTTCGCTAAAATGTCACCACTGCTGAAAGGCATGCGTTTCTTGTAAAACATTCAAAGTAATAAACAAAAAGAAAAAAAATGGGAAACCCAGTTATTATGTCTCATGTCGAACAACATACATTGCCAAAAATAAAGCAATCATTCAATTTAGATTTATGCAAAACACACAACCAGGTTTTGTAATAATAAATAATTAGCATATTTGAAAAATGCAAGAAAAAATCTCCAACACAACATCTACCCTTGTCTCAAAAATACCGACTGCAAATCAAAGATTACTGAATGGAGTACAAAATAATAAATGGACATGTAATGACAGATGCCCTGCCCACCCCCAAATACAAAAGTCCATTTTTCAAAATATTCAATTACACATTCGAATGCAACCAATTTCACTCAATCAATGTGTGTGTATGTGACAATAGATGTTATAAAAAATATATCAATAATCATCGCACATACTTAGGAGTCCTTAAGTATTTTCAGTTAAATAAATAGATGTAACACGGTTACGTTCCACCTACTATATATATAGCGGTACAGCGCTCGAATTTGGACATCGGTAGGCATGGGTTCGAATCCCACCACCGGCACTAAAATGCGGGCCCACGTTTGGCATCGCTAAATGTCAACTGCTGAAAGATGTTTCTCGCAAAACATTCAAAGTAATAACATAAAATGATATATATATATATATATATATAAAATGATCTCGGGGAATTGAATAAAGCTTTCGATTTCCAATAATGGTAATATTCCCTGTATGTGGCGCATCCTAGAATGGGTCCACCTGGACTAATAACAACAGGAATCGTATACACAGCGGCATAACTGGGATACCGCTACGGCAGGTAGGTGCAAACATACACCCAGGGTACTCAAAAGGTATCTATATGTAGTCGTTAGACTAAAGAAGATAACCCTGACAAAAATAATGTAGCCAGTAACCACCAAACGCATGATGACAATTACTTACCCAAACTATTACTATTATTATTATTTCTGTTCGCGCTCGAATTTGGACATCGGTAGGCATAAGTTCGAATCCCACCACCGGCCCACTAAAATGCGGGCCCACGCGTTCGGCTTCGCTAAAATGTCCACTGCTGAAAGGCATGTGTTTCTCGTAAAACACTCAAAGTAATAAACATAAAAAATAAATAAAGAAGTGACTATGCGTCACTAACCACAATGAATTAACTGATTATTATTATCATCATCAATAATAATAATAATAATGAACCAAGTGTACATGTTACATGCAGATTCGGCCAAGACGCGCGATCGCCATGCAGAGCTTGGACGAAGCCGATCGGATGGGTCTGGAAATTGGCGACGTTGTGTTGCTTGTCGAGCACAAACCGAAACAATTTTGGTGGTTTGGACAGAATGCGCGCACGGGCGAAATGGGCTGGTTTCCTCGGGTCATTGTCAAAATGGTCCAGTCAGGTAAGACCGACCGTCTGTCAGAAGACTGGTATAGGGGAATATATTGCACTCGATTTAAGTCACAAGGATGCCGTCTACCAGCCAAGAAACTTATATCAAGCCATCGAAATCGATCGTTCTACATGTATAAATATGGGAAATAATGAAGAGGTGACGCCACGTCACAAACCAAAATGAATGTATTTTAGAAGTACTAGTACAAAAACTGACATGTTATACAATAATAATAATAATAATAATAAATTGGTGGTAAAGCCACCTTTATTAGTTCCAAATTATCAAAGCATCTCGAATAGCAATATCGGTGGGCATGGGTTCGAATCCCATCACCGGCACTAAAATGCGGGCCCACGTTCGGCTTCGCAAAATGTCCACTGCTGAAAGATGCCTTAAAAAATAATAAAATGCTCATCTACGTCAGCCAACCTTTATCTATATTTCAAGGTCAAACAATTCCCTTTTGATAGAAGAATGCACCAACGTGACTCACACTCACTCACGGAGGCTGACCAATAAGATTATTTTTTTGCGCAAAAATTTTGTGGTGGTTTAGACCCTCCCATATATATATATATGCAGAAACAAATTCCACAACATTGGGTTAAAAAAAGTTAGGGACTCGTACCTTGAATGCTTTGAAACATTTGTAGAAAGCAATGAATATTACCTAAAATATCTTAAATGTTATAGCTTTTATTATCTATTTTCATCCACGTATCTATATTTTATAGAACAAATTATTTTTAAGTAACTATTTTGATTATTTTTTTATTTAAAAAAAATATCAATATTCTTGTTTTTGACCTAAATTAGAATTTTATAATAATATTGGTATAAAATATTAGTTTTTATAAAATATTTTACTTATACTGCCAAGACAGTGTTCAAAGAATGTCTTAGTATAACCTGGATGTGCTTGATACAATTAAATCGTATTTAAAAAGATAATGAATTATACTGGATTGATTTTGACAGCAGCTTGTGTATAACTTTTTTTATATATGTATACATATTTTATATTACAAATTATTTTTTCAATCTACAACAATGTGTGTATTCTTTTTTGACCTAAATTAGAATGTTTTAATACAACTTAGATATGCTTCATATAGTTAAATAGTGTTACAAAAGCGAATCAATTAGATTGCATTCAAATTGGCACCAGCACGCTCATCCACATTCTGTGTGCCTTAAATATCAAAATCGTGTTTTTGTTATATTTGATATATCGTCATTGCTTTGAACTTGGCGTTGCCAAGCGAAAGCACTTTTTAATGTAAACATTATGTTCGTTTTGTGTAATTAATGCGTTAATGGTATTAAAATGTATATAAGTTAACAGTAATAATATATTATATATTATACAAAACCCTTTTGCGTTAAAAATAAGCATGGAGCAATAAGACAACAATTACAGCAAAACAACAACAACAAAGTATCATTGGCATTGAAGATTGAGCTTCCTTTCGGCTTTCACTCAACCCTGTCATTTATGTAGCTCTGTCATCCAGATACGTGCGATCACTTGTTTGACGCAATGGCATTCTCTTGTATTGTTTCCGTAGCAGTATAGATTTTTTACAGGTTGCTAACCTTGTGCTCTCAAACCCTCCTCCTTTATCCAGACTTGGGACTGGCTAGATTGAATCATTTCTGGTCCAAACTAATAATATTAAATGTGATGGTGATGATGGGAATAAGAATATGAGTTATTCTAAAAGTATTTCCACTGAAGTCTCTAATAATAATAATTTTTGGTGCGTTTAAGATCTATATTGTTTTGTCCTCTATCCTTTCTTGAACACAGCTGATTAATAATGGATTAAATATGAAAACCAGTTTACTAGATATTATTTGATCATAGTTGTCGAACATAATTAGAAAAAGATGTCTAAAATGGACTACGGAAGTCCAACCATTAGCCTGATAGAAGAGAAGACTGGTTGGTAAACGAGTAATCTGGATTCACATTGTGTACCATGTCAACTCAGTCGTTTTATTTATGCCAAATCCTTCTTCCTGAATGAATTACTTAATTGGGCTTTCGGTTGCTTACCTTTTACGGTATATAGGACTCATTTGAGATGCTAAATTTGGAATGTAATTAGCATTTGAAATCAGCATACCTCAAGTGTTAGGATGCTAACGATCCTGAGGATTTGAGTAATGCTTATAAAGTCCCAATTTCCGATTATGGTGATATTCCTGACTGTTAGTCCTCCGCGTGGTGCATCCTGGACTAGGTGCCCCTAGGTATTTATACTAATAACAACAGGGTCTGAGTGCACAGCGCTATAACTGGGCTTCAGCTACGGTGGGTGGGTGCAAGTATATACAAACAAAATCGATCGTTTGCTATGCTGTATAAATATGACAAATAATGAACAGGTGACCATGAGTCACCAACCAAAATGAATAAATAAATACTTCAAATGTTGTTCTAATTGTTGATAATGAATCTCAGTGATTAATAATAATGCTTTGTTTTTTGCACAGACAATTATTCATTCGAACTGCCACAATCGTTACTTACAGCCAAATCTCATTCAGTTCAAAAGAAAATGCCGATTGACAGTGATTTAGATCGTGTGTCGACAAAATCGTAAGTTGTCTTGAAAGGAGGACTATAATTTACACTTTTTTGGAAGGGGGACTTAGTTATGTCACGATTATGGTGGGATGGATTTGGTTTTTCAATACACATGAGATGCTAATGATTGCGAGTCTCCAATTAACATAGATCAGGGACTAAATGTATAGCCTTTCGCCTTGGCAGATGGATACAAGCATACATCCAGGATACTTAAAAGGTATTTTAAAGTATACGTATACCAGCCGTTGGGCTAAGGAAGATAACCCTGACAAAACATTAGACAGTTTTGTCAATCTTTACGAGCAATGGCGACGTCACAAGGATGCCATTAACCAGCCAAGAAACTTCGTTATTCGTTTACGTTTGTTACGCTTATCAATTAAGTCGATCGTTTTATATGCTGCAAAGATATGCAAAATAATGAAGAGGTAACCTCATGTCACTAACCAAAATAAATCAATGAAATTATTATTATGATTATTGGCTTAGATACTTCAGTAGAAGTAGATTTTAGCATAAATAGAAATAATGAAGAAGTGACTACGCATCATCAACCCCCAATGAATGAATGAAATGAAAAAAAAGCTAGCCATCTAGTTAGTAAGTTAGTTAGTTAGTTTGTTTGTTTTTAACAATTATTCCCTTTTCCTTCCAACCCCAGTTATCCTCCAAAACGTAGTCAGTCGCCTTCTCAACCTTCATTGCATCGCGATGCGTGGACATCACATCGCCAATCGAATCACAACCGCTTGCCTTCCGAAACGTATTCGTCAATGTCGACGACAACATACGACAGCATGCGACCGAATGCAGCGTCGGTAGATGCGCCCTATTTGGACAAATACGACGACGATGCTGACGGCGTCGAAGAAGACGTCGACGGCGGAATTCTGATTGCCGACGAACGAAGTCTTATCGATCGCATGTCTAACGTTGCCCTTATTGGACATGTTTGCAATTTGGATCACGACGACGATGGAGTCGAAGATAAGTGGACGTCGAATGACGGATTGTCTGTTAGGGCGAGGTGTCGCACTGGACGCAAAACAGCAGCGACGAATCAATATCGCAAATCGGTGGCGAATTGCGAAGGATTGGCCGATGACTTGAAAAACGCGAACAGGAATAATAGTAATAGTTTGGGTAAGTAATTGTCATCATGCGTTTGGTGGTTACTGGCTGCATTATTTCCCTATTTGTGACGGTACCGTCGTTTGCAAGCATTGACCGGGTCGCTACATATAGATACCTTTTGAGTACCCTGGGTGTATGTTTGCACCTACCTGCCGTAGCGGTATCCCAGTTATGCCGCTGTGTATACGATTCCTGTTGTTATTAGTCCAGGTGGACCCATTCTGGGATGCGCCACATACAGGGAATTTTACCATTATTGGAAATTGAAAGCTTTATTCAATTCCCCGAGATCATTTTATATATATATATATATATCATTTTATGTTATTACTTTGAATGTTTTGCGAGAAACATCTTTCAGCAGTTGACATTTAGCGATGCCAAACGTGGGCCCGCATTTTAGTGCCGGTGGTGGGATTCGAACCCATGCCTACCGATGTCCAAATTCGAGCGCTGTACCGCTATATATATAGTAGGTGGAACGTAACCGTGTTACATCTATTTATTTAACTGAAAATACTTAAGGACTCCTAAGTATGTGCGATGATTATTGATATATTTTTTATAACATCTATTGTCACATACACACACATTGATTGAGTGAAATTGGTTGCATTCGAATGTGTAATTGAATATTTTGAAAAATGGACTTTTGTATTTGGGGGTGGGCAGGGCATCTGTCATTACATGTCCATTTATTATTTTGTACTCCATTCAGTAATCTTTGATTTGCAGTCGGTATTTTTGAGACAAGGGTAGATGTTGTGTTGGAGATTTTTTCTTGCATTTTTCAAATATGCTAATTATTTATTATTACAAAACCTGGTTGTGTGTTTTGCATAAATCTAAATTGAATGATTGCTTTATTTTTGGCATGTTGGTATGTTGTTCGAAATGTGTGACATAATTGCTTAAACAGTTCATTTAAATAAATGCTACCGATGTGTTGATGTGGTAAAAAATTTGCAGTCGTTAATTTATAGCCAATGACATCGAATATCCCAAACGTACGTGTTTTTATTTAATTATTGTAATAATAATAAAAATGAAATACTATGGTTGATGGTACAACCACTTCTTCACTTGTTCCAAGTTCGCACTTGCAATTCTAAGTGAGGAGACCGACCCCTACTAGGTGCGTTCACAGGTGGCGGATAGTGGAACGACCTTTAGCAATAAAGTTTAGCTGTGAATAGGGCTGTGCCAAATAAACAGTCGTAAACCAAACGGATACTCAGGCGTTGTAAGGTCATTAACGCGTTGACAAGAAGGCGACAACGGTTATCGGTGTCATCCTGGGTATTATCACCAAGCCCTATTTAGCACTGCTTGCTCCACCCGGAGAGGGGCCTAGGAAAGGTGGTTTAAAAATTGCTCGTCTCTTCACCAGGATGGCTGGCCGCGGCGAACTGGTCTATATACTTGCGGTCGAAACTCTTTCAAAAATCAATTAAATGCCGTGGTCCTTAGGGCAGATACTGATGACCAAAATCACCAAAACACCATTCTGAGAGATCAAACAAGGCAGAATGTGGCTCGCGACTCTACTGCCTGCTCTGTGAATATTACTTGCGACAATGCACCGGTTATTAAATCTAGGATGATGATAATGAATAATTCCTTTCCACATTTCACGAATTGCATAATTAAGTCGGTCTAACGACTAAAATCGCGGTCAAAATGAAGAAAAAAAGTTCAAAAATAGCATCAACCCAAGTACGTTTTGTGACCACGTTTCTTTGTCTTGCAATTATTTATTTATTCATTTTGGTTGGTGATCACCTCTTCATTATTTTCCATACTTATACGGCATAGCAAACGATCGATTTTGATGGCCTGATAAGCGTAACAAATGTAGAAATATAACAACGTTATTTGGCTGATAGATGGTATCGTTGTGACTTCGCCCTGTTAGCAAAGATTGATGAGGCCGCCTAATTTTTTGTCAGGGTTATCTCCCTCAGCCTATGGGCTATATATGGTATACGTATACCTTAAAATACCTTTTAAGTACCCTGGGTGTGTATGCTTGCACTCACCCGCCGTAGCGGATGCCCAGTTATACCGTTGTGCACTCAGTCCGTACTGGTATTAGTCTAGATACATATAGGCACCTAGTCCAGGATGCATCACGTGGAAGATGAACAGTCAGGAATATTACCGTCATTAGAAATTGAGACTTTATGAGCATTACTCAAATCCTTGTGGAGCATCTCAGTTTAATAAAATGGCGTTCTCTTGATCTATCTTTGGTAATATTAGTTTTACACAGGTCAGATTGTTAGTCTTTATAAACCGTCGTCCTTACTCAACTAGACTTGGGACCGCCTCTGGTGGAGTTATTTAAAGATGTGTTTTAGGCTATAAACTACATTCCTGTGAGAGGATCTCGTATTAAATGGTGCTGTGCTTTCTAATGTAAAACAATTTACGTATCTGAGCTGTTCGATTTACTTCTGACGGTGGTTTATCTAATGAAGTAAATCGTAAAATTTGGTTAGTTGCTGCTACGTTTGGAAAACTTGTTAATCCACTATGGGAATGATGAAACATCAATCCAAAGACAAAGATGAACACACAGTGCTTTTGTACGCCGATGAAACCTGGACTCTTTCAGAGACACAATTTATAAAGCTCAACAAATTTGAGGCAAGATCTCTGAGATATATTTGGCACAATACCCATTTTGTATCATTCGTATCAAGGGATTGGACTAAAGAACAGTAACCGCCAAATTCGATTTCACGATCTTCCTTCACCTTGGTATTGCGACAACGAAGATTGCACGGGTTTGGACATGTTTTCCATACACAAATCCTCATACAATGGCTTGTCCAAACGCCAGTCGGAAAAACAGGAGAGATGGTTACAAAACGTAGTTGGGTGGATGCTGTTCTGAACTATCTTCACTCTAATTTGGCCGGAACAATGGCAAAGTTGTTGGACTGACATATCTGTTTACGTCTCCGAAAACTGTGAACAATCGAAGTTGGGATGATACGGGATGTTATGCGAACTTGGAACTAATAAAGAGGTGACTTTGCCACCAACTTCGATTGTTATTATCATTATTACTGTGAGAGTCACAATTGTGTTGTTACATTTTTCTGAATATTGAAACAAGTACTGAATATATATAGTCAACTTTCAATGCCTACATTGAATAAACAATAATTATTTTATTGCGAATAATATCAAATACTCTAAGCAGTTGTATTTTTATTTTAGTGTGTTTTTCGATTTCAAATGCAGCACTTGTGAGACAGTCACGATTGTTCTAAAAACATTTTAAATTTTATCTCAATACAGACTCAACCCATGCACAGCCCATCTAAACAGAACCGATAACGATTATCTGTTCGTCTCCAATGACATTTACAAAAGCCGGGCGGTGGGACTCAAACCCAGTTTTGAATTTAGGGCTCTACTATCCCGACATGCAAACAAAACAAGAAATTATCTGTCCAAACTCTCTTGGTTTGTTAAAATTAAGATCACATGACGGATTTGATTAGGAACATAACCAATAGCATACCAAAGCACGTGGTTATATAGAAGGTGATTTTTTTCATTTTCATTTTGGTTGGTGACGTGGTCACCTCTTCATTATTTCCCATATTCATACGACATGTAGAACGATCGATTTCGATGGCTTGACAAGCGTAGACAAACGTGGAAGAATAACAAAGTTTCTTGGCTGGTAGACGGCATCCTTGTGACGACGCCACTGTTCGCAAAGATTGACAAAGCCGCCTGATATTTTGTCAGGGTTATCTCCCTTAGCCCAAGGACTACATATGGTATACGTATACCTTTAGATACCTTTTAAGTATCCTGGGTGTATGTTCGCACCCACCCGCCGTAGCGGAAGCCCAGTTATACCGCTGTGCACTCGGACCCTGCTGTTATTAGTCTAGATGCCTAGGGGCACCTAGTCCAGGATGCACCACGTGGAGGACTAACAGTCAGGAATATCACCATCATTGGAAATTGAGACTTTATAAGCATTACTCAAATCCTCAGGATCATTAGCATCCCTAGAAGGTGATCATATTTATTGTTATTATTATCATGCTACTTTGTAGTACACGATTCATCACATAATAACATAAGTTGATAGCAGAGTCGCCCCTTTATTAATTCCAAATTTGAATAGCTTCTCGAATTCCTATACAAAAAGGTTGTCGGATGCCAATTAAACCTGCAAGAATAAATGAAGTTTCTTGGCTTCCTTGTAACGAGGCAATCTTCTTTAGGATTGACGCCAGTTGACGGATTCACAAGCCTAACCGGTTACAATGGTACAAAATAATGTTGTGCTCACTAGAAATCCATTTTAAAGTGATTAGTTATCTGTCGAAAAAGGTGGTAACTCATACAAAAACTGAATACCCGACAAGTACTTTCAGTACAAAAACACAGACCTAAATAAAAGTACACACATTAAGAGTTTTATTAACTAACCTCTTATCCATTTGGTTCGCGTTGATTGAGTAAGTGCAATTTTAAATTGACTTAATTATTTTAACATATCCATTGTATCGTGTACTATTTGATACAAAAATAATAAAATGTAACAATTGATGAATACACAACAAACATATCGACAGATACATTCGTTTGACCATTTAATCAAAAGTAATGCAAGAATTTTAACAAGATTTTATTCAATGTTTAATAATGAACTGGTTGATATTTAATGTTACGTCACTGGTGCCGAGGTGATCTACCAGTACTGTGATCGAGACGAATCTGGTTGGGTATGGGCTCGATCCTCACTACCGGCCTGCTAATCGGCGGGTCCACGTTTGTAAAAACAAATACATAAACATAAAATAACACAATCAATTAATTGCCGGAATGGTCTAGCGGTCCAGCGCTCGAATTTCGATCTCGGTGGGCATCGGGATTCGAATCCCATTACCGGCCCACGTTCGGCTTCGCCAAAATGTCCCCACTGCTGCTGAAAGGCATGCGCAAACATAAAACTAAAATAAATAAAAATTGCATTTCAGTTTGGGACTGTTCCGACCCCATCTTCATTCCCGCCCCGCCCGGTCCAGAAGATTCGTCGTCAACCGACAATCCCCTGATCAATTTCAACGAAGACGACGCATACAACGACTCAATGCTGTTCTCCCAATACACCGTCGATTCGGCAACGTCGCGTGCATCGACCAAATGTCGTTCGAATTCATTCGATACCAAGTCGTCGGTGGCCATGTCCGAACCGACAGCCCCGTCGCTAATCGACTTCTACGGTCGTGTGCAACCGGCCAATTATCGAATGGCTTTTCCCAACTGGAATAGCTTTTATGGCCTACCGCAATATCGAGTTACGGTAGTTGTTGTTGTAATGTATTGGATTGGGACAACACTGTGTCGATATTCCAGGACTAAACTATTAACAGCAGGGACCGAGTGCATAGCGGTATAACTGACAATGTCGGATTAGAACTCTCGATGGTACTTTCCCAACGTGGTGTAGAGTTACAGCGGTCGACACCAAGTTGGATAGGTTCAAGTGACTCTTCCAGCATCCTGTTCGACTTAGCTAAATGTCCAATGATGGTGATATTCCTGACTGTTGCCTCCACGTGTCGCATCTAGACTAACACAAGAGGGATCGAGTGAACAGCGGTATAACTGATTATGTCGGATTGGGACTCGACCGAACTGTACCGATATGCTTTAGAGTTACAGTGTAGCATCCTGGATTAGGTCCACCTAAGCACAGCAAGAACCGAGTGCGCAGCGGTATAACTGGGCTTCTGTCAGGGTATTAAAAAATATTCTACGAGGAAGCTTAATTATTCTCTGGATAGGGAAGAAAATCGAGTGGTTATTGAATAATTTAAATTGACATTGTTGCGGGTCAATTCAGTCGTTTTATTTATGCCTCCTTCCAAATGAATTCCTAAATTGGGCATCACGCTGCTAACGCCTTTGAGGTAGACAAGACTTTTGGGATACGTTATTTCATTTCTGGTAGGCGGCATTCCTATGACGTTGCCACTGTCGGCAAAGATTGACGAGGCCGACTGATTTTTTGTCAGACTTATCTCCCTCAGCCCAACGGCTACATATGGTATACGTATACCTTTAGATACCTTTTAAGTACCCTGGGTGTGTACGCTTGCATTCATCCGCCGTAGCGGAAGCCCAGTTATACCGTTGTGCACTCGGTCCCTACTGGTTTTAGTCTAGATGCATATAGGCACCTAGTACAGGATGCTTCGCATTGAGGAATATCACCATCATTGGAAATTGAGACTTTATGACCATTAGTCAAATCCTCGTGGATCATTAGCACCCCCGTCTAAACATTGAACTTATTTCTTCAATTTTTAGACATCACTTTATGTGTTCTGGTGCTAGCAATGTTGACTTTTAAATCAAATATTCTTCTCAATGCTTTTTAAACCAATCGTTAGTAGTGCTGTATTGGCCTAGCGGTACAGCGCTCGATTTGGACCTGAGTGGACTTGGGTTTGAATTCCACCGCTTTATAAGCACTACTCGTATCCTCAGGATAATTAACATTCCTTCAAATGTTTTGTTATTAATAATGTAATTACACTTGCAAGTTATTGTTGAATAATAATAATTATTATTATTAAGCTTTAGTATCTCACTAGAGCTATTTTCACCATCAATATAAATAAACAAAAATTAAAAAAGTAGTAGTACAAATAATGAGAACAAAATGAAATGGAATGTCATATGTTAATGAATTTAAATATACAGTAAACATGTGATTTTTAAAATATTCTAAATTACTATACTTTGAATGAGTCCTTATCAGACACAGTTGCATTATGCTGTAGGACGTTCAAATTAGTTCAGATAAATGCGCACGTGGAATGATTCCTTCTTGGATAGGTTTGTTAGAAGTTCAATTGTGTTTGATTCTCGATTGGGTTAATATTTTAGACAAGTGCGGCAGACATAAGTATTAATCTTGGCTTTCATGTGTGCAAATAAGTTCTCTTGGTTTTTCCAGAAGCTTTAGATTTGTTTAAGGCTGTATGTAGTGGGTGAGTGTTATTGCCTTCAATCCTTGATGCAGAATTTAAAATGTTAATTAACAATATCTAACAATGCCCACATTATCAAAATCCTGTTTGTCTGTATTTCAATTTGTACTTTTAACCATACCATTGAATAATTTCTCTCTGTATATGTATATATATCGAATAATTACAAATTTATCACGTGATCAATCTATTTCTGGATTTTTATCGATTAATATTGACTGTATAATGGCAAATGTTGTATAATCAGTTATACAAACAAACATGTAACATGATAGCATAGCTACGGTATATTAAACAATGAGAACTAGGTGGTTTGTTATCAGTTGAATGAGCTGTTTCTATATTATTACTGTCTGGGATACTAATGATCCACGAGGATTTGAGTAATGGTCATTAAAGCCTCAATTTCCAATGGTGATATTCCTAACTGTTCATTCTCTACTTGGTGAATCCTGGACTATGCATTTAGACTAATAACAGCAGGGACTGGGTGCACAGTGGTGTATCTGGGCTTCCGCTACTGCAGATGGGTGCGAACATACACCCAGGATACTTAAAAGCTATCCTTAGGTATACGTATGTCATATGTAGCCCTTTGGCTAAGGGAGATAACCCTGACAGAAAATCAGGCGGCCTCGTCAATTTTTGCGAACAGTGGTGACGTCACTGAGGATGTCGTCTACCAGCCAAGAAACTTTGTTATTCTTCTACGTTCGTTATACCGTATAAATTTGGGAAATAATGAAGAAGTAACCATCACATCACCAACCAAAATGAATGAACGAATGAATAGTGTTACTTTCCAATTTTTTATTATAATGCTTAGATGGTGTGACATTTTTTCTACAATAATTGTGAAAAAATCCTCTCGGTGGCGTGGGGCAACAAGACAACAGTAAAATAGCAAAAACAACAACCACAGATGCAACAACGTTTTTTTCAAAAATATTTGTTTCATGCCCCCATGAGACATTCATTTCAATTCGTTTGTTATGTGGTCTATAACTTTATTTTTGTGTATTGATTTTGGTTACTTCTTCGTTGTCTATATCTAATGATTACTTTCAATATATTAATGTATGCTTGCATCTACCCATCAAAGCGGAAGTTCATTTTTACCACTGTTCACTCGGTCCTTGTTCTGATAGTAACGGACAGGAAACTTCTTAGGCATCCCATTGATCTAATTTTAAATTTGCGAAAAGGGAGAAAGGTGATCACGAAACGTACTTGAATAGCTAAGTCGATGGACTGACGTATTTGTATACGCCTCCGAAATCGTGAACAATGGAAGGGGGATTGTTTTAGATGCTATGCGAATGTGGAATGAATGAAGACGTTCCACTAACTATTGTTGTTGTAAAAAAGAAATTAATTGATCATTGGATCAGAAATAATTCAATCTAGCCAGTCCCAAGCCTGGATAAAGGAGGAGGGTTTGAGCGCACAAGGTTAGCAACCTGTAAAAAATCTATATTGCTACGGAAACAATACAAGAGGACGCCATTGCGGCAAACAAGTGATCGCACGTATCTGGATGATAGAGTTACACAGATGACAGGGTTGAGTGAAAGCCGAAAGGAAGCTCAATTTTCAACGCACCAAAAATTATTATTATTAGAGATTTCAGTGAAAATACTTTTAGAATAACTCATATTCTTATTCCCATTATCACCATCACATTTAATATTATTAGTTTGGACCAGAAATGATTCAATCTAGCCAGTCCCAAGCCTGGATAAAGGAGGAGGGTTTGAGCACGCAAGTTTAGCAACCTGTAAAAATCTATACTGCTACGGAAACAATACAAGAGAATGCCATTGCGTCAAACAAGTGATCGCACGTATCTGGATGACAGAGCTACATAAATGACAGGGTTGAGTGAAAGCCGAAAGGAAGCTCAATCTTCAATGCCAACGATACTTTGTTGTTGTTGTTTTGCTGTAATTGTTATCTTATTGTCCCATGCTTATTTTTAAAGCAAAAGGGTTTTGTATTATATATATATGTATATATGTATATATATATATTTAATTCACTTTGTATTCGATTAATTGCAACAGGTCCCAACTGCGCCTATCTACATTCCCAATGCATTTCAACCTCCTCCACCTATTCAACAACCATTTAGTACTTTGTTACGGCCAACAATCATTTCCCACTCTATCTCGTCAACGCTGAACACCGACCAATTCAATTTCGATCCGCTGGCATCTACTACCATCAGTTGTCCCGCCGTCACAACAACAGCAAGCGCAGTTACGTACTCAGCCAAGTCGGCCAAATTGAAGTCGAGGATGGAAAGTGAATTGTTGGTTGGATCATCTGGTAAGTTGGAGGGAGGTGGGGTCGAAGGTTTGGTTTCGTCCCAACGACCGACATACGTCTAAGTGACAATGATTGACCCAATGAAAGTTTCAATTTCCAACGATGATGATATTCCTCATTGTCACCTCATCCACGAGATGCATTATGGAGTAGAGGAATTACAGTAGGGACCGGGTGCACGGTGGTACTTAAAAGGTATCTAAAGGTATATGTATGACCGTGACAAAAAGTCAGGTGACTTCGTCAATCTTAGCCAAGAAACTTTGTTATGTTTCTACGTTTGTTGCACTTGTCAGGTCATCGAAATCGTACAAATGTATAGAAATAGTGAATAGGTGATCTAGTGATCACAATGAATGAATGAAAATATAGTAGTCATGGGTAATTATTATATTATACAAAACCCTTTTGCTTTAAATATAAGCATGGGCCAATAAAACAACAATTACAGTAAAATAATAACAACAAAGTCTCGTTGGCATTGAAGATTGAGCTTCTTTTCGGCTTTTACTCAACCCTGTCATCTGTGTAACTCTATCATCTAGATACATGCGATCACTTCTTTACCGTTGTTTGCCGCAATGGCATCCTCTTGTATTGTTTCCGTACCAGTATAGATTTTTTACAGGTTGCTAAACTTGCGTGCTCAAACCCTCCTTTATCCAGGCTTGGGACTGGCTAAATTGAATTATTTCTGATTAGTACTTACAATTGCGACCGGTTGACTTGTGAAAATGGAACCACTGTGATACTTTGTAGCATCCTGCTTAAGTTACCCATCTTAGACACATTTAACTCTTACTAATACATACCTAAGATAATGCTTTAACAATACACATTATTCGTAAAAATAATTTCTAATTATAATATACAACATCATCAATCAAAATCATAGCTCTTTAAAAAAATAATTGTATTAACTAAAATACATAAATATGTAAAGAAAAAGTTACAAACTGTATACTGTCGATAATTTAAGGAACATTCACTGTCTTTTATAACTTCTGCCAGCCATTTCCAATCTCAGTCCATTATGGTACCAATAAAATCATTTGAAACTCGATTTTTCATAAAATAAACAATATTCTCTACAAGTCATGCGTTATTTTGCAACTTGGTAACCAACCCTTTAATGACACTTCCGAGATGTTGAGGATTAATTGTACGAAGGTCCGCTTTTTGTTTAACAAGGTTTTTGCAGTCTAAATAAGTCAAACATGCAGTAAAGTGTATGTTATAGTTGAAAATACATTACCATTTTGTAAATATACACCGGAGCATTATTTTCAACATGCTTTAAATCCTTTGAGACATCCTACTAAAATAAATAGTAAATTAAAAAAAAAAAAACTTCTTTTTACAAAACAAGTTTTATAAAATGTAAATTTTTTAAATTATTTTTAAAATGCTAAATCATGTATTCTAAGGAATATATGTAACTGGTTCGCTCCCTAGTGGTCACCAATCCCCAATAAATGTAGGACAATATAGTAGTTATTGGTTAGTACTCACCATTGTACGTATTTAGCTTGCAACAAAACTTTGTCGGATATCTCGTCGCGATACTCCTTTAGTTCGAGTCAGAATGACAGACGTCAGACTTGTAGTTAGGTAAATCGGTAGATGATAAAACCAACTCCAAGGGAAAATGTTGCGAAAGAAGGAGCCAATAAGAGTCAGACAACCTTTTGTGTGAGTGTGTGATTACTCGGCAGTTGGGGATGGAAAAGTTTCTCAATATGTGACCAAATTTGCATGATGGTCATGATTTTTCACATTTTCAAGGTCAAATAGTCCCCTTCTGATAGAAGAATACACCGACGTGACTCACAACACTCACTCACAGAGGTTGACCAATAAGATTTTTTTTAATTGTTTTGTTCCGTGGTTGGTTTTATCATCTACCAGTAAATCTTCTTCATCTTACCCTTTTTTTACAAATGGTCAGATTTTTCCATTTGGTTTCAAGTTTATCATTGACCCTGATTTCAAAAGTTCAACTTATCTTGAATAGTTGATAATGAATCATGCCTGTCAATAGTTGATTGTTCTCCAACGTGTGTGTTTCTGGTTCACGTATTTTGAATGATGAATAACTGCAACTTATGATTAAAAAATTGTGATCACTTACTAACACAAAAGTGTTATATAACTCTTATTGGTTCCTTTTTTGTCTACTTTTCCGCTGGTTGGTTTTTATCTTCTATCCAAAAGATGATAAAATCAACCTCCGTGAGTGAGTGTGAGTCACGTTGGTGCACTGTTTTATCAAAAGGAAATTGTTTGACCTTGAGAATGTATATAAGGTGGAAAAATCAATATTTTCATAGCACTATGCGATTTCTATTGCGTCATCGTGAAATTTGGTCACTTTTTGAAACTTTTCCACACTCACACAAAAGGTTATCTGACTCTTATTGGCTCCTTTTTTCGCAACTTTTTCCCATGAGTTGGTTTTATCATCTACCAAAAAATCATCAGTTTTTGCTTTTTTGTACTTTGGTTGAGTAATGATTGAGTTTTGTAGATAGTCGCAATGGCAATAGTTATACATGTAGTTTGCGTTTGTGATGAAATCGATAATTATCGAAAATGTTTAGGAGGTTCTGTTATTCACCAAAATTACCTTGTCGGATTTCATTTTTTATTCATATCTATACGGTACGTAAAACGATCGATTTTGATGGCTTGATAAGCGTAGACAAACGGAAAAGAAAACCAGTGTCTTGGCTGGTAGACGGCATCCTTGTGACGTCGCCACTGTCGGCAAAGATTGACGAGGCCGCCTGATATTTTGTCATTGTTATCTTCCTTAGCCCAATGGCTACATATGGTACACGTATACCTTGAGATACCTTTTAAGTATACTTGTACTCACACGCTAAAGCGGGAACCCAGTTATACCGCTGTGTACTCGGTCACTGCTGTTATTAGTCTTGATATCTATAGGTACCTAGTCCAGGTTGCACCACGTAGAGGAACAACAGTCGGCAATATCACTATCATTGGAAATTGAGACTTTACTAGTATTAGTCAAATTCTCAGGATGAATAGTATCCTAAATCATTAAGGTATCTAAAGGTAGACGTATACCATATGTAACCGTTGGACAAAATAATCAGACAACCTCATCAATTTTTGCATAGAGTAGCGGTGTTAAAAGGATGCCGTTTATATGATAAGAAATGTAGTTATTCTCCTACGCTTATGGAAGCACTGGATTCCATTATTCAATATTTGGTACATATATTGAAATATTATTATTATACCCCCTAGTGGGGTCTATTGAAGTCTTGCTATAACAACCTATATGTTAACTTTTTTATTTATTTATAGCATTTACTAAATCAACTACGGTTACAGCTGCTGCTGCTACTACTACTACTCCTACTTATTCCAATGTAAGTACTATGTTTTATCAATACGTTTTTTTGAATCCCAGATGGAATGGGCTTTATTGTTTTGTTAAGCTAACTGTGTGAACGATAAATGTCTATCCACATTCCGTGAAAGCAGAAGTGGCTGGACAGCCGCGGACTTGATAAGGGATGGGTTCGAATTCCTCTAGAGTTTGACGCAATGTCCAGTTGGTGAAAAATACTCTACTGTTCATTAGTTCCACGTTGGTACAGCATCCCCGAATCGCTATGCGAATATTTTTGCCATTCGAGAGTTGTAATCACTGCAATTTGAATAATTAAATTGAATTGATCGTGTTTTAACACAATTGAATAGACGACGCAGGTTTTAATTTGTTGTGTCTTCTATTATTATTATTATTATTGTAATCTATGCGGGCAAACAACGAATGACACACTATCTCCAACTAACGACTATTGGATTCAATCATCGTAAAACGTCCGCGTACCTGTTAAACATTTACGCGTTTCTTATGTAAACAACTTTGGGATGCAATGACCCTGAGGATTTGAGTAATGCTTATAAAGTCTCAATTTCCAATGATGGTGATATTCCTGACTGTTAGTCCTCCACGTGGTGCATCCTGGACTAGGTGCCCCTAGGCATCTAGACTAATAACAGCAGGGTCCGAGTGCACAGCGGTATAACTGGGCTTCCGCTACAGCGGGTGGGTGCGAACATACACCCAGGATACTTAAAAGGTATCTAAATGTATACGTATATCATATGTAGCCCTTGGGCTAAGGGAGATAACCCTGACAAGAAATCAGGCGGCCTTATCAATCTTTGCGAACAGTGGCGACGTCACAAGGATGCCGTCTATCAGCCAAGAAACTTTGTTATTCTTCCACATTTGTTACGTTTATCAAACCATCAAAATCGATCGTTTACTATGTCGTATAAATATGGGAAATAATGAAGAGGTGACCACGTCACCAACCAAAATGAATGAAAATGACTTTATAGACTCTTCCTTCATCGTCAATCGTTAATGTGGTTATAGGAAGATGCTTAAAAGGTATCTCAAGGTTAGGTCTATCGATCCATTAACGGGCGTCAACCCCAAAAGACGATCGCATCGTCAATTCCTGTGAAAACTGGCGTCATCGCAAGGAAGCAGTCTTATTCTAGCCAAAACCTTTATTCAATTCGCATCCGAAAACTTTTTTACGTAGGAATTCGAATTGCTATACGAACATGGAATTGATGAAGAGGTGGCTGGTGTCGCCAACTTAAAATATCAATAGCGACGTACTTTTTTCAATTATAGTGAAATAAGCATACCTTCAGCTTTAGCAAAAATTGTCGCTTCGATCTCCATCCTCGCCAGTGCGACTGGATAACTCGAGCGGCGTGATGTTCCTGTTCATGTCGACGCCGACTCATTTCTCGGTCGTGTTTCAACACGTCCAGACGTCTACGAGCCAAGAAGACGCGGCAAGCCGACTGCAAACGAGTTATGAGCTAGATGAAAGGCATGTGGAAAATGTATTTGGCAAAACATCCATTATTGGAAGATTGGAAAACAGCCTATGCTTTCTTGTTACTACAGTAGAGATGCCAGATGTTCAGTTCAACGGTTTTCTGGCAACTGTTGTACGTTACTACTTAATTATAGTAAGAACACTTACGTTTTATTAAAAAGATCAAATAAAAATTAGGCAAATGTTATACGTTAGGAAGCAGTCTTTTTCTAGCCAAGAACCTTTATTCAATTTGCATTCGACAGCTCTCTTTGTACAGGAATTTGAGTTGTTATACGAACTTGGAATTGATGAGGAAGTGGATCTGTCACCAACTCATGTGACTAGTGGATTAGCAAGTCAACATTTTCGACATAATAAGTGGCTCACTATAGCGTTAATCCGCGTTATGCTCAGGCCCAACACTGATTGACGTTTATTTTCCCTTCATTTTTGTATTTCTATCCAGATGAAGTTTTGATGAGTTCGGTGTCTTCCAGAGGTATGTGTTTGGTGTCACCGCCTGATTCTGTGTGTGTATTTGAATTTTTGTTACGGGTTACATTTTGCATTGCAGACGTTTCCAAAGTGCTTTTTTGTTAGTGTGTGTGTGTGTGTGTGTGTGTATGAGAGCACGTTGGCACGTCATTGATTGTGTCGATTTGAGTTTGCGTAGTCCACCGGCTGATGCATCTTCAACTGGGGAATCGCTCGACTCGAACTGGTTAGGTTTGTTGTCGATCCGTCCAACTGGCGTCAACTTCCAATTCCCTCCCATAAAGATCGCTTCGTCAATTCCTGTAAACATTGTCGCAAGAAAGCGGACTTTTATGCAAGAAACTTTATTTATTCCACCCCCGGTATAAGAATTCGGGAGCTTGGAATTATTGAAGAGTCATCATCGGGGATAAACATCCCCCACCGGTTATTATCACCTAGAGTAGTCTAAACACCAAAACATCTTCAAAAACAGAAAAGAACTTTGGATCGCTATGTTACGTGATGGAACACCTCTGAAACTGGTGAATCTTCTACGTGCTTTGTACAAGAACTCAATTGTAACAGATTTGCTACAAAGCCATTCGAAATTTGCAGTGGTGTCCGTCAAGGCTGCGTCGCTGTTCCACTTTTGTTCAATTATGCAATTGATGCTATATTTGCCAAGATCTCTGTACAAATGGAAGGTGGTTTGGACATGTTCTTCGTAGAAATCCTGATGCAATCTCACGTATCGTAACCCTGGCTTGTCCAAATACCAACTGGAAGAAGAGGAAAGGAGGTCAAAAACGTACTTGGATGGATGCTATTCGGGACGATCTTCACACAATCTTGGCCGGCACTTTATCTTGGAAACAATGGCTAAGTTGATGGACTGACATATCCCTACACGCCTCCGAAAACCGTGAACAATAGAAAGGGGGATTGTTCGAGATACTATGCGAATTTGGAATTAATGAAGATGTGGCGACTTTGCCACTAACTTTTATTGTTGTTGTTCTTCAAAAACATCAACTTTTGCAATGTGCACTTAATGAACGACACTTGAGGTGTGCTGACATTAAATGTTAATTACATCGCGAATTAAATCCCTTCAATGATCTCTGTTGACTGCATAGGGTGAACAAGCGGACGCCCAATTAAGTAATTTATTTGGACGAGGGAGCTTAGAATGAATAAAAAGACTGAGTTCGCGTGCTACAATATCCGTTCAAATTTTCCGTTGGCTGCCTTGCCTTTTTTCCCATCCGGGTAATGGATAGGCTTCCATAGCTATTCTGGCTGGATGAGTGGGCGATCTACGTAAAACATGGCCAATCCATTTTAATCGTCTTTCTTTTGTTGTGCTAGAGGTACATTGCCAATAAATGTTAAGAGACTTACAAATATCTGGGAATGGTTGAAATATTTTATTAGTTATTAAACGAGTGCTTTCAAAAGAGGACATCGAGCGAAACCATATGGATCTTAAACAGCTTTGCTCAAAAAGAACAAGCTTTTTTTGCGTATCCGCTTGGGTGAGAGTCCAAGTTTTGCATGCGTAAAGAAGAATGGAACACACTAAACTCATATATTCTAATTTCAGTTTTAATAGAAATATTATTCTTGTTTTACAAACAGTGTGAATTTAATCGGTGTCTCCCATCCCAGGTCAAAATCCAGCCTGGTTTGCTCGTGTACTGAAGAGTTGACTCTGTCACTTTTGATTTGGTAAATTACTGCCAAACGTGTGTGACAACAGTATTCAGTCATTCATTCATTCTAAATAGTGGTGTGGAACAGATGACGAGATAGTCGCCAGTTTGAGTAGGTGCATTATTTGCAGAAAACCGTTTTCGGATGATCTTGGGAGATTTGAGGAATGTTGACGTAGTCTCGATTTCCAATGTTGGACCAAGTGCACAGTGGTATAGCTGTTTTCATGGGTCTCCTGCTCAGTGAATGCCTACAAGGTATTTCAAGGTTAGTCAACGCCCAATCTTCTCCGGAAGAAAATTGCTCCGTCAATTCCTGTTTGTTACTCCCATCGGAATCGATCATTTATTATACCGTGAGATGTGGGACGTAATGAGCATGTTACCAACTAAAATGAAAAACGTTTACAAACAGTAAAAATAAAATTAATCGATGGTCAGTTGAATGACGTTGTGTATCAAAGATTATTTGTTAATAGTGGAAATCCAAAGATTAAGACCTTTATTATTTTATAATTGTCAGATTCACTTGAATAGATTTTTAGTTCAACCAGGACCACTGTACAGCTGTTTCACATCCTTACATTTGGAATCATCAGCAGTGCATACCTTTCAAGTTTTACACACACATGAACTTGAACCCACGCCCTATCTGGTGCCAGACCGGCGCCTTAAACCACTGAGCTACGGGTGGATGACCTTGACCTCTAAATTTATTATTTATAGTGAATCTGATCAATTCTAAATGCGGCTACGTTACTACCGGTTTGGACTTTATTATTCACTAATAGTCATTCAAACCTTTCCAATACATTCAAAACCAATCAGTTTGTGAGTAACACACATTAATATTTTGGAATGTGAATTTTTAACCAACCGGTTTTACTTTTCGCCAACTAGCAATTAACCAATCAAAGACCGAATTTGGAATATTGATTTGACAAATTTGATTGGACAAAATATAATTTTAGTAGTGTTGCACCACCGTTTTGTTTTCGGCTTGCATTAAATGCCGCACCCTGATTTACGCAATATTTACACACACGTGTGTGTGTGTACATGTATATATGTTTTATGTGTGTGTGTGTGTGTTTCTTTCTACCAGATTTCTGCTCATTGCATATCCGATCAGCTTTCATTTATCAATTATTGCGTTTCACCTGCCAAAACTTATTTTGATTTTAATGAATTACACCCAAATTGTTTCCATGACGACGGCGATGATAATGATGCTAACACTGGCGGTACGTTTTTATTTGAACGATTGCGGTCAGTTCGTTATTCTGTGGCTTTTCACCCAGATTGGTTCATGTTGCCAAACTGTGCACTGGACAAAAGACACTTAAATAAATTGACTAATTGTACTTTGTAGCTCTTCGGTGAGGATCTGTATGAATATTTGACTAATGGTCACAAAGTTTCAATTCACAATGATGGCGATGTACCTGACTGTCACCTCCATGTGGAGCATCCAGGATTAGGTATACCGAAGTAGGTAGGTGCAAGTATACACCTAGGATAGTTAAAAGGTATTTTAAGGTATATCCTATGTAGCTGTTGGGAGACAATCCTGTCAAAAAATTAAGCGGTTTCGTCAATTTTGTACAAACAATAGCACCGTCATAAGGATGCTGTCTATTCGTGAGGATTTGGGATGCTAAGGATCCTGAGGATTTGAGTAATGCTTATAAAGTCTCAATTTCCAATGATGATGATATTCGTAACTGTTTGTTCTCCAAGTGGTGCATTATGGATTAGGTGTTTCTAGGCACTAGAATAATAACAGCAGGGTCCGAGTGCACAGCGGTATAACTGGGCTACCGCTACGGCGGGTGGGTGCGAACATACACCCAGGATACTTAAAAGGTATACGTATATCATATGTAGCCCTTGGGCTAAGGGAGATAACTTTGACAAAAAATCAGGCGGCCTCGTCAATCTTTGCGAACTGTGGCGACGTCACAAGGATGCCGTCTACCAGCCAAGAAACTTTGTTATTCTTCCACGTTTGTCTACGCTTGTCAAGCCATCGAAATCGAACGTTCTACATGTCGTATAAATATGGGAAATAATGAAGAGGTGACCACGTCACCAACCAAAATGAATGAAATGAAATGATATACCTGACTGTCACCTCCAAGTGGAGCATCCAAGATTAGGTAAACCGAAGCAGGTAGGTGCAAGCATACACCTAGGATAGTTAAAAGGTATTTTAAGGTATACCCTATGTAGCTGTTGGGAGACAATCCTGTCAATTCTGTACGATCACTAGCACCGTTATAAGGATGCTATCTATTCGTGGAGAACTTGATCATTTTTCTACCTTTTCAATGCTTGTCAAACCATCGAAATCGATTGTTTAATATGTTGCACATATGTAGAAATATTAAAGGGGTGAATCAATTAAGGAATGAGTTACCTTTAACACAAAGAAGGGGTTAGCAACTTGACGGGGAGGTTGTGCGCTACAATGTTGTTGTTTTGAATATTTTACGGGAAACCCATGAATTAAGTGTTCCTACTCCGTTGGTTGCTGTGACATACAGTCTCACCTGTTCACTATTTCCATAATTGAAGTGAATATTGAACAACTAGACTAATAACAGCCAAGTCCTAGTACACAGCAGTATAATTAGATTCCCACTACAGCGGGTGGGTACGAACATACACCCAGGATGCTTAAAAGGTATCTTAAGGTCCTTGGGCCAAGGGAGATAATCCTGACAAAAAATCAGGCAACCTCATCAATTTTTACAAATAGTGGCGACGTCACAAGGATGCCGTCTACCAGCCAAGAAACTTTGTTATTCTTCTACGATTGTGTTACGCTTATCAAGTCATTGAACTCGATTGTATAGATGAAGTAACAACGCGTCACCAACCAAAATAATACACACAATTTAAATTATCCAGCTGTAAATATTGGGGGCGTTCACACGTTGGGACTGTTCAATTTAACGTCTTTGCTATCTTTTTTCCCATTTTTTCTTTTTCGCAGCCAATTCCACAAATCCATTCGAGTGGTCTCCCGAATCATGCAACACGTGGTCTTACGAAGTAAGTTATTTTCAATTTCAAAATACATTTGGAAAAATGATCAATATGACGTAGTTTGCAACTGCGGTCTATTGTACTCTTTCAATTAATAGGGATGGAAGTCTCGATCGATGCTATAAGACTAACTGGGATGCTAATGATTCACGACGATGCTGAGTCAATACTTGACAAAGTCTCAATTTCCAATGATGGCGATATTCCTGACTATTCCTCTTCCACGTGGTGCATTCTAGACTAGGCTTCCTGTTTAATTTTTTTTAATGTTTGGCCGGGAAACTCGCATCTTTGAGCAGTGGGCAGTTTAGCCAAACCGAACGTGAGTCGGTGGTGGCATTCGAACCTCCACGTCCATCGAGTGCTGTACCGCTAGACCAGCCCGGCACTTGAAGTATACCAAAGGCGGTTTCGTCAATCTTTGAGAAGAGTTGTGTACAGCGTCTTAGACGATTGCTTTTTCAGAAACATCCTATGAATTTTCTTAGCATTCGTGTAACGGGGCTTGATTTTTTGTCAGAATTGTTTCCCTTAGACCAGTGCCTAGATATGCTGGTGAATCAACATGTTCTGGGGCTGTCCAACGGAACAGCACTCGAACCTTGATGGGCATGGATTCAATCTACACCAAATGTGGACCCACGTTCGGTTTGACTAAAGTGCCCACTGCTGAAAGATACGTTTCTTGTAAAACAGTAGTAAAAATAACTTTTTTCTAATACAGTCAAACAACGTTCAGTTCACTATTGCATTGTATTCCACAACAATTACATTGGATCATTCGCTTATAAGAATTATGAGAAAAAATCTATGTTCTTATATTTTTCAGACAAATGACTTATAAAATATGTGCCAGGGTGGTCTAGCGGTACAGCGCTCGATTTTGGACCTCGGTGGGTATTGGGGTTTCGCAAAAATGTCCACATGTTTCCCGTAAAACATTTAAATTAATAAAAGCTAAAAAAAAGTGATCCTGGTGCATGCTTTCATTTACCGACCAAAGATGTGCACTCGGATATCTAGGCGTATCTAGCCCAGGATGTACCACGTGGAGGACGAACAGTCAGGAAGATCACCATTATTGGAAATTGAGACTTTATGAGCATTGACTCAAATCTCCTGGCTTGATAAATGTAACACAAACGTGGAAGAATAACAAATTTTCTTGGCTGGTAGACGGTATCCTTGTGACATCGCCACTGTTCGCAAAGATTGATGAGACCGCCTGATTTTTTGTAAGGGTTATCTCCCTTAGCCCAAGGGCTACATATGGTACACGTATATCTTTAGATACCTATTAAGTATCCTGGGTGTATGCTTACACTCACCCACCGTAGCAAAGTTCCAGTTATACGGCTGTGCACTCGGACGCTGCTGTTATTAGTCTACATGCCTATAGGCACATAGTCCAGGATGCACCACGTGGAGGACAGACAGTCAGGAAGATCACCATTATTGGAAATTGAGACTTTATAAGCATTACTCAAATCCTCAGGATCATTAGCATTCCTGAAAAGAAATCAATAAACAGCATTTAATAAGATAATGATTGTAACAACTATTATCCTTCTCCTCTTTTTTACAGCTATCTCTAATCTGCACAAAACCTCACAGCTTCACTAGGACTGAAGCTCACTGGGCTTTGTCGCACGTAATCAATCCATTTTCTCCGTTCGTCACGCCTCACCTCATGACTCCGCTCCCGGTGGAAGACGGCAGTTCGCAGCGGATTCAATTGGCCGTTCGCCTGTTGTCTGTCTATCGTCTCTACCAATTGGGATTGTACTGCATTCGTGTTGTCATTTGCTATCGTCATTTGATTGGAAGTTAGATTTGGCTGCTGATTGGCTGCTTGATCACATGACCCCTGCGTTGTTTTATTGACCAAAAGCTTGTCATGTGATAATTGAAAAATAGAAAAAATTGCATTTGAAATGAAGTTTTTTTTCATCGATTTTAAGTAGTTGAACGAAGCACAATTCCTATATTGAGTAGCTTATATTAGAAGTAGACGTTAGACATTTCACTGTGGAGACCAATGAGTCACTTCACGATGTATTGATGCTAGTGGGTTATTTACAAATTCCAACCATTATCCGTATGGAAAGGAAAACCGGGTGGTTATCGAATAATTTGGATGGACACTGTAGCTCGCAAACTCAGTCGTTTTATTTATACTCAGCCCTCGTTCAAGTGAATTGGGCGTCTGATTACTTACTGTTTGCAGTTAATGAGGATCATGGGAGAGGCTTAAGTCAGGTTGTAATGAACATCTAAAGTCAGCACACCTCTCAAGTGTCATTCATTCACCTAATGCTGTAAAAGTTGATGTTTTGCCGATTGTGGCAATTGAACTATCTGGGCGATAGTAACCGGTTGGGGATGTTTCTTTTCTCGATGATAATTGGTAATGTTTCAATTTTTGATGATGGTGATAATCATATTTCACGACCTCCATGTGGTTCAGAGCAACATAGAACAAGGGACTGAGAAAGGTAGCGGTATAACTAGGTTTTCATCTTGGAAAGATATGCAATGCTACATTCATTATATCTTAAGAGATACCAGACTAAGGGAGAACAATCCTGACAAAACATTAGCCAACTTTGTCCATTTTTGCAGACAGCGCGGTCATCCGACAATTTTTGTTATTCTCCTACGCGTTGATGTGATGCATAAGTGCAGAAATAATAAAGATGTGATCACATTACTAATCACACTATTACTTACAATACTATTTAAAATAAGTAGTATTGGTAGATTATTTTAAAAAACATTTGATAATAATTGGTGGAACGGGGGTTGAATTAGTAAGTTTGAGACGAGGTATTGTATGCTTACTACCGAGGGTGTTATCTGTATTATTGTACAGTTTTTAGGACTTCACGTTTTAATCGTGATAGCCTGATCTCTATCTTGACAGGATATTGACACAAACAATCTCACTTTGGAATTATCCTAAGGATCTGAGTAAGTATTTATCGATTCCAGTGATTACATCTCCACCTTTGTATTAACAAGGATCAGGACAGATGACATAATAGTGTAGGAGGGTGCAAGCATACTGCCAGGATACTTGAAGCTGTACACGTTTGACGGTAACCATTGTAATTAGCAGCTTAGAAACTTCGTTCCTTATATAATGTGCCGAAGTAGTCCAGCGGTACTCGGATTGGAGTGGGCATGAGTTTGAACGCCTGCCACTCACTTAATACGGCACCTTGCCCAGAATCTACAGAACTCTAACGCCAAAGCATCGACATAATAATGCTCCAATTGCCTGATTGTTAAAATATATTTGGATTTATAATAATAAATTACAAGCTAGTAGGCTTTTAAAAGATTGAAAAATGAATGGCCACTTCTTGAACACATGTTTCTCGTAAAACAATCGAAATGATAACGATAGCAATCACTTTTTGATTCATTTAGATCAAAATCAAATCGCTTGAAGAAAAGCGCCCAATTAAAACAAAAGTTGCCGTTTGAAATCTCTTGTTGTGTCCCGATTGTGTACCAGATTGCCCTGCCCAAAAACAGAACAACAATTACAATCTCCATTCAAAGTCTTTGATTAATAACTTCGCCTGTAAGATATCAAGTGATGACACGGAGAGTAGAGTTTATTATTGACATCAAATTTGCCTTCCCTACAGCCAGTGCCCAAGTTTGTAGACACGACAATGCTCGCATTGGACGCTTAATCAACCCAAACTGAAATCCACTAGTGTGAGTTGAATGATTGCCTTGTTTTTCAACTACAAAAATAATAAATCAATAAATTGTCATCTCAATGGCAACGGATTAGAGAGTTGCGTTAACTGTCCACTTGTCAAAACATCTATCCAACAAAAATTGTATTGTCTAAATTTTCATTTTTTACAAAACGTACCAACTTGTGCCGGCATTAAAAATAGCGTTAATGGGAACAACGAGACGGTGTAACAGAGTCGATAGAACTGAGTCTCTGTCGCTTACGAAACACGAGCTTTTGTTGAGGACAAGTTCCAACTCGCTAAACAGATGTTTCTCGTGACAATCATTCATTTTCATTTATTTTGGTTGGTGACGTGATCATCTTTTCATTATTTCCTATATTTATAGGACATATAAACGATCGACTTCGATGGCTTGATAAGCGTAACAAACGGGAAAATAACAAAGTTCTTTGGCTGGTAGACGGCATCCTTGTGACTTCGCCACTGTTCGCAAAGATTGACGAGGCCGCCTGATTTTTTGTCAGGTTGTCTCCTTAGCCCAAAGGCTACGTATGGTATACGTATACCTTTAGATACCTTTAAGTAACCTGGGTGTACGTTTGCACCACCCGCCGTAGCGGAAACCATAGTTATACTGTCAGCACTCAAACCATGCTGTTATTAGTCTAGATGCCTAGGAACACCTAATCCAGAATGCACCACGTGGAGAATAAACAGTTAGGGAATATCATCGTTATTGGAAATTGAGACCTTATAAGCATTATCATCGCACAATACCAACTTGTGCCGGCATTAAAAATAGCGTTAATGGGAACAATGAGACGGTGTAACAGAGTCGATAGAACTGAGTCCTTCTGTCGCTTACGAAACACGAGCTTTTGTTGGGGACAAGTTCCAACCGCTAAACAGATGTTCCTCGTGACATTTGGTTGGTGACATGATCACTTTTTCGACGGGGGTTTCATGGCACAGCGGAACTCGACTCGAACCTTGGTGAGTATAGGTTTGATCTCCACACATGTTTCCTGTAAAACGTTTTGAAGTTGTAAAATGAAATTTAGGGGTATTAAATGATTCTGACAATTTGAGTAATTTAAAGCATTGGTTCCCTTTATAATCTTAAGAAAAAATATAGGAAGATGTAAACTGTGGAGATTAATCATTTCGTATATTTTCTTTAGTCACAAACATATAAAGAATCAGTATATATATACATAAAAATATATGAAGCAATTAACTTAGCATTAATAACTACACATACATATACATACACATTTGTTATGTGCATATCAAGTCATTGAATTTAGTTGTTTAATATTAATATTATTACTACTA
Organism: Cardicola forsteri; assembly: GCA_025895645.1. Classification (NCBI taxonomy): domain Eukaryota; kingdom Metazoa; phylum Platyhelminthes; class Trematoda; order Strigeidida; family Aporocotylidae; genus Cardicola; species Cardicola forsteri. The sequence goes on along the minus strand of JAKXYG010001349.1, from coordinate 47,611 downwards.
TTATTACTATCTATTTGTTATTATTTTTACTGTACTAGTACTATTACTTTTATTATTATTATTACTGTTATTATTATTATTACTATTATTACTATTACTTTTAATATCATT
>JAKXYG010001349.1:0-45000 GCA_025895645.1 Cardicola forsteri | reverse complement strand
GGTAATCTTTAAAATACTTGTACGACACCGGCGATGAAAAACATCCACCATCTTATCAATCTTGTCTGTTCGCTTCCACGTTTCATTCCCATATATTGCCGTAAGAATGATTATTGATGTATATCAACGATGGAAGAAGATGGTGTTTATAAAAGATGACTTAATCAAATTTTTAAACAAATTTATTGCCGAGTAGTATGAAATCCAACTAACATTTTTGTCAAACAAATTAATGATATTAGTTGATTATAGTAGGCTAAAAGATCAGCTTAATTATGTGCATTATTCAATGAAAGAATCCACAGATTTAGACGAAGATCAAATTTTTTCGATTTGAAACTTATAAAAAATTAAAAAATTATCAGTTGTATGTTACTGAAATGAAATCTGAAGGGGTGATCTCATCACCAAACAAAATGAATAAATGTCCAACTAATTCACCGCTGTCCAAAGTACGTTTGACGAAGGAGGACGTTTTTGAGCACAACGATTTTCAATAAACTACTTGCCTCTACATAAAATAAAAGTGAATTATTGTATGAAAAACACACTATTAATAATAATACAGTTAATGGCGTTTATTCATTCATTAATATGATTCATGTCATAAAGTAAATCGTCGAATTTGCTTAGTTTCTGCTGCTACTTTGGGAAAAACTGCCAATCCACACACAAAGATAAACATTTCCTCTTCATTGGTTCGTATCGTGCTTCTGTAAGCAGCTGAGACTCTCACAGGATTAGTGATCATGAGGATTAACACATTTAAAGCAAGATGTTTGAGTGATATTTGGTACAACACCCATTTTTCGTATCGAGGGATTGGGCGAAAAAGATTAGCAACTACAAAATCGGAGATAATTTCACGATCTTCCTTTACTGGTATCGTGACAACGAAAATTGCGCTGGTTTGAATGCGTTCTTCGTGTAAAAATCCTGATTCCTACCAAAATGTCGATTGGAAGACAAAACGTAGTTGGATGGACGCTGCTCGGGACGACCACTTTCACACTATTTTGGCCGGAACTTTATCTTGGAAACAATGGCAAAGCCATTGGACTGACACATCTCTACACGCCTCCGAAAACCGTGAACATTAGAGATGCTATGGGAACTCGGCACTAATATAGAGCTGGCTGGGATGCTAATGATCCTGTGATTTGAGTAATGCTTATAAAGTCTCAATTTCCAATGATGGTGATATTCCTGACTGTTCGTCCTCCACGTGATGCATCCTGGACTAGGTGTCCCTAGGCATCACCCAGACCACAACAGCAGGATCCGAGCACAGCGATATAACTGGCCCACTACGGCGGGTGAGTGCGAACATACACCCAGGATACTTAAAGCTATCTAAAGGTATACAGCATACTCATATGTAGCCCTTGGGCTAAGGGAGATAACCCTGACAAAACCAGGCGGCCTCGTCAATCTGCGAACAGTGGCGACGTCACAAGGATGCCGTCTACCAGCCAAGAAACTTTGTTATTCTTCCACGTTTGTCTACGCTTGTCAAGCCATCGAAATCGATCGTTCTACATGTCGTATAAATATGGGAAATAATGAAGAGGTGACCACGTAATCATCAATAACCACAAATGAATGAAAAATAGAGCTGGCTCTGCCACCTAGTGGTGATAGTGATGTAGCCAGGTTGCTAATCTTGAGATCATAACTTCATATTTTCTAAATCGGACTTGGGACCGGCTGCAGTGGAGTTAATATGACTAAAATCAATTCATCGAATGAATTTTTTAACTTTTGTGACACGATTGTAAAATTCTAATTTAAATCAAAAACATACTGGAAGGTGCTGAACTTCGACATCTTATTACCACATGGATGGTTGCCAGACGAACAAGTAGTTGTTTGTAGTTGTTTAATAACTCCTCCTAGTGAGGATCAGAAATGATTCAATCTAGCCAGTCCCAAGCCTGGATAAAGGAGGAGGGTTTGAACACGCAAGGTTAGCAACCTGCTACGGAAACAATCAAGAAGACGCCATTCCGACAGCCAATGGCAAAGAAGTAATCGCACGTATCTGGATGACAGAGTTACACAGATGACAGGGCTGAGTGAAAGGCGAAAGGAAGCTCAATCTTCGATTTGCAGAATCTTTAATGCCAATGAGACTTTGTTGTTATTTTGCTGTAATTGTTGTCTTATTACCCCATGCTTATTTTTAAATCAAAAGGGTTTTGTATATATAATATATATATATATATACTTCTTCTAATGAGGATCAGAAATGATTCAATCTAGCCAGTCCCAATCATGGATAAGGAAGGAGTAAAACCTACAGCAAAACTGAAAATTATTGAAGCGCATAAAAAAATTCAAGAAAAAAGGTTAAAATTGTACGGCTATATTCTCGTAGAGAAGAAAACTACGTTACGAGGAGAATAATGGCATTGGAAGGTTAAAAAAATCGTGGCCGACCAAAGAAAAGATGGTTGGATTGTGTGGAAGTCGATATGACCCTAAGGACAGAACCAAATGGAGAATGCTGACCAGAAACAGCGACCCCTTCGTAAAAAAGAAGAAAATTGACATTTTTGTTTGAATGCATCATTTCCTCTTGTCAGTGCAAAAGGCTATATAAACAATCGTTGTGTAGAGAAAAAGGGATTAACAAAAATTGACGCCATGGACAGAATCAAATGGAGAATGCTGACTAGAAACAGCGACCCTTCATAAAACCATATTTTTCGTAAACCATTTTCAAGCAATACTATTGGTAATAATAAAATATGACATTAATGAAGAGGTACACTGAATTGTTTACAAAAGTTTCTACTGGAAACGAACCGATTATAGTATAAACAACACGCTACGATACTTTGTAGCTCTAATTACTTATCTTGAACATATCCAACTCTTGCTGTAAACAAAATTAAGATGAATAAATTTCATTTATCTATTGTGTGTGACATGATGATTTCAAATATTGTTTAAAAAAATCAATAATAGCTATCTATATTTAAGACACTGATAATGTTGTGTACTAAAATTAGGCTAAAATTAAACATAATGACTACTGTACGTCTTGCAATAAACGGTGTCAAAATAATGATGATAATAATAATAATAATAAAACGATTATCTAGTTTGCTAGTGTGTGTAGAATTGGGATGCAAATGATCAACTAAGATTTGACTAATGCTCATTAAAGTCTCAATTTTCAATAATGGTGACATTCCTGACTGTTCGTCCTGGACTATGTGCTGATGCATTTAGACTAATAACAGTAGGGACTGAATGCACAGCGGTTTAACTGGGCTTCCGCTACTGCAAACAGTTGTAAACATACACCCATGGTACCTAAAAGGTATCTTAAAGTATATGTATACTATATGTAACCGTCAATCCTAACAAAAAATCAGGCGGACCCGTCAGTGGTGAAGTTACAAGGATGCCGTCTACCAGCCAAGAAACTTCGTTATTCTTCTACGTTTGTTATGTTTAGTAATCCATCAAAGTCGATTGTTTGGTATGCCTGATAAATATGGAAAATAATGAAGAGATGTGTTACCAACCAAAATTATATATATTATTATACAAAACCCGTTTGCTTTAAAAATAAGCATGGGACAATATGTAAGACAACAATTACAGCAGAACAACAACAACAACAGAGTCTCGTTGACATTGAAGATTGAACTTCCTTTCGGCTTTCAATCAACCCTGTCATTTGTGTAACTCTGTCATCTAGATACGTGCGATTACTTCTTTGCCGTTGGCTGTCGGAATGACGTCCTCTTGATTGTTTCCGTAGCAGTATAAATTTTTCACAGCGGTCAGGTTGCTAACCTTGCGCGCTCAAACCTTCCTCCTTTATCCAGGTTTGGGACTGGCTAGATTAAATCATTTCTTGTCCAAACTTGGTGGAGTTAACCAAAATTAAAATGATTGAATTGCAGTTGCATCGTATTTTCTTCATGCGATTAGTAATGTAGTCATTTCTTTATATTACGGCTAACAAAAAGTATCTTCATAATTCCTCCTACAAAGGATTAGAAATGAACCGATCTATCCAGTTTCAAATCTGGATAAAAGAGGCAGGATAGGTAAGTAAAAAGAAACTTTACGCAAAGACTATTTAATCGTTTTAATGCTTCAAATAAGGTTCGACATAAAATCAAATGGAGAAAACTGACAAGTAACAGTGACTCAACAACAACTTGAATTTTGGCATAGCGGACGGATGGTGCTTAGGTTAGAAGCTCTTGAACATTATTGTTCTTTACACAAGCAAGAGCTTTCTGTATTGTGTCCTTTTCCGAGTACGTGTGACTGCAATTGTAAGTGACTTTTCAAACCACTTCCATATAAAATAGAAAGGAAGACATATTATTATAGGTTGAATATTCCATATCAAACCATTTTTTATCGACCAATATTAATATTAATATTAATAATAATAAAAATAATGGTGATATTAATAATAGTAATAATAATAATATTAACAATGATAATAATAATATCAATAATATTGATAATAATAATAGTAATAATAATAATAATAATAATAATAATAATAATAATAATAATAATAATAATAATAATAATAATATCAATGTTTATGTAATTTAATCTTCTTTTTTATTTATTTTTGGACTGATGTTGCATATCGTATTGTATTTTTATAATTGTGTGCTGAAAGCTACTTCTACTGAAGTATCTAAGCCAATAACCTTAAATAGTAATAATAGTAATAATAATAATAATAATAATAATAATAATAATAATAATAATAATAATAATAATAATAATAATAATAATAATAATAATAATAATAATAATAATAATAATAATAATAATAATAATAATAGTAATAATAACAATAATAATGTTGGCTATACCAATTCTTTTCCACGTTTAACAAACATGGAGAAACAATGTTGGCTAAAAGATGAACTCTTTATTGAGATTATCGACGTCATATGATTTTCTAACTGCCGCTATTACCGAATTCAAGATATGTTATATTGTCTTTGCTTATTCCCCAATTACTTTGTCTAGAGAGGATCAGAAGTGAAGCAATACAGTCAGTCCTAAGCGTGGATAAAGGTGGATGGTTTGCAGCAGTAAAAAACTCAACGCCAAAACTATTTAATCTACAACTAGGCTTCAACATAAAACCATAAAACTGACAAGTAACAGTGACTCTTCGTAGAAAGAAGGCATTTTTGTGACTGTGTTACTGTTGCCACAGATTGTCAAAATCGTCTAAATTTTTGGCAGGAATATATATTTACTCCACAGGCTACATATGGTATACGTATGTCTCGAAATACCTTTTAAGTATCCTGGCTATGTGCCGAAACGGTAGCCTAGTTATACCCTCTGTGTACTCAATCGTGGCTGTGTTAGTCTAGATGCTTAGATCCATCTAGTCTAGGACACATCATATGGAGGTGACAGTCAGAAATATCACCACCGTAGACGGTTCCAAGTCCGAAGGAGGGTTTGAGAATATTGTTAGAACAAGACACCATTTCATTACATTACGACAAGGAAGTGAAAGCAGCATAATTCCGATGAAGGGATTCGGTAAAATCTCAATAGATTTTCGAAATTAAAAATGTAATGCCCCATGCTCTTTAAAGCGAAAGGATTTTAAATAAATAATATAATTCTTCCAGGAGAATAAGGCGCATCCTGATAGAAGCACACAAGCTGTCACAATGTCATAATTTTGTCACATGCGAAGGAGTAGTTTTAGGAAATACACGCTTGTGTAAAAAGTAACAAATCTCTGAAAACTGTACAAATTTATTATTAATAATATTGTTACTATTACATTGTGTGTGTTTAAACAATAGTAGTAATAATAATAATAACTCCACCTGGTGGATCTAGGCTGAATATAGGTGGAGGGTTAATTGTCATAATGCTTCAAATTGGTTCCAATAGAGAACCAAATGGAGAAAAGTAGCCGAAAACAGAAACCCTTCATAAAAGGCGGAAATGCTTGAAAAGAAGAAGATGATGATGATGATGATGACCACTTTTCACTGTAGAAATAAAAAACCATTTTGCTCCATTTAGATTGGGCAACTAGTGATCAACGACATTTACATCCTATTTCGAGTTGGAATGTTGCCAGGCCGTGTGAATCAAATGACCTGACTTTCTTGCCCAAAGTATGCAACACACATTTCTCCGTTGTTGACGAAGTTTGCGATGGCAGCAGACGAGGAGTTGACAGTCGTTTTCATGATGGCAATACGAAGAACTGCAATTTGGTTTCGGCGAATGGGGTAAGTATTTTTTTACAATTTTTTACTAGTTTGAATGTTTTACACGGAAAATGTGCATCTTTCAGCAGTGGACATTTTAGCGAAGCCGAACGTGGGCCGATGGTGTGGATTGAATCCATGCTTACCTAGGTCCAAATCGCGCGCTGTACCGCTAGACCACCCTGGCACTACTTACAACTGACCACTGCTCAGTTTTGTAACAATTTGTGACCTGTAATTTGGGTCAACATTTTGGTACAAACTGTTCTATAATTAGATTTTTCTCGGGTCAAAACAGCTCATGTTTGGGTTGCTAATGATCGTGAGGATTTGAGCAATGCTTATCAAGTAACAAATCTCTAAAAACTGTACAAATTTATTATTATTATTATTATTATTATTATTATTATTATTATTATTATTATTATTATTATTATTATTATTATTATTATGATTTAATATTGTTACTGTTACATTCTGTACAGCGATGATCTAGCGGTACAGTACTCGACTCGAAACTAAATGGTTCGATTCCCACCATCGGGATCAAGTCCAACTTGGCTGAAAAATGTTTCCCCGTACTACATGTAAAATAGTTTTTTTAATATTTTTTATTCATACGTCACTAGATATAAATTCAGCATACAAATAAATTTTCATCAATAAAATAAATAAATAAATAGGAACAAAATGAAATATAGAATGTCACATGATAATGAATATAAATAGAGTCAATACGGTGGTAAACATGTGGTTTAAAAAAGAATTCAAAATTATTACGAGTTCAATTTAGTTCAAATAAATGCGTGGGTGGCATAATTAAAACAATCCTAATTCAATAGGTTCAATTTTGTTTGATTCTCGATAGTTCTGGATAATTATGGCAGAAAAAAAATAAATAAATACATTTTTACCATTAATTGAAAACGAATAGTTACAACAACAGAATGTTACAAATAATAGGAACATAATGAACTATATAATTGACAACTATATGATTTATTAATGGGTTTTCGAGGCTTTTTATTAGAATGTGTCAGATTCACTTGATTCACTTGGTTTTAGTTAACAAGTTGTTTCACATCTTTATTTGGAACCATTAACAGGGCATACCTTTCAAGTTTTACACATACACATGAAGTTGAACCCACGACCTATCTGGTGTCAGGCCAGCGCCTTATCCACTGTACTACGGGTGGTCAAACTTGACGCTGTAAATTATATATATATATATATATAACTGTAATTGACAGTGAATACGTATATTGAGTGTTTTCCAATCCAAACCGAATGGATATTTTTTCGATACATTCTTTAAAAGTGCAATCAACAGGAAGTATTTACATTCAAAACAATATTGCACAATATAAACGAATACCTATTGTAGCCCTTAACGTGCCTGCCTACATAAACTAAAAAGTAATGCGAACGGAATTGAAGAAAAAATCCGTTTGATTGATTGATAATAGTATGCGGGTAAATTGTGTATTGATAATGTGAACTGCATACCGTTCAATTATTTTCCTTTTGTTTTACTACAAAGAATCAATAGTAGTAATCAATGATTAGATATTTATTTTCAAATATCACATTTCGGATATGTGCGTCCATTTTTTCATTTAAATAATCAATACAAAAGTGATTAAGTAGTTATTACCTATTATTTATTATCTATTGTTTTCCTATCTAAAGAGCATTATTATTATTTCATTGTTATTATTATTATTATTATTATTATTATTATTATTATTATTATTATTATTATTATTATTATTATTATTATTATTATTATTATTATTATTATTATTATCATTTTTATTACCAGTAGTTATTATCATTATTATTGTTATTATCATTATCATTATTATTGTTATTGTTACTATTATTATTACTATCACTATTATCATTTTTTTAAATATTTACTGCTTTGAATGTTTTAAAGAAACATCTTTCAGCAGTGGACATATCAACGAAATCGAACTTGGGCCTTTATTTTAGTAACGGTGGTGAGATTCGAACCCATACCCACTCAGATTAAAATTGAGCGCTGTACCACTATTATTATTACCATTACTGTTAATACTATTATTGTTATTATCATTATTACAAAACCCTTTGCTTTAAAAATAAGCATGAGGCAATAAGATAACAATTAAAGTAAAAAAACAAAATCGAAATCCTATAATTCAAAAAGAACATAAAATGAAAAAATGTTTCCACGTATTTGAACATGCTGCCAAACGTTTTGTTTGATCTTCCCACGAAACATTCACTTCAATTAGATCTTCCCGAATAGTTCTTAGCCAAGTTTTCTGTGGTCTACCCGCCAACCTTTCTTTTACCATTTTCAATCGTCCATTCCAAAACCAATTTTGCTGCTGGTCTTTTAGGCTCGATAGACGTACATTTGACCAAGTAATTTTCTTCGTCCAATTGTAATTTTGTCATGGTGTGGATGAGAGTCGGTTCTTTTCATGATTTAGTTGAATGTTTGTGATGAAAATAATATTGTTTTGCAAAAAGCACTTTTTGGCTTTAAATTCCTTTATCACTTGTATGGGGTGCTAATGATCCTGAGGATTTGAGTAATGCTTATAAAGTCTCAATTTCCAATAATGGTAATATTCCTGACTGTTCGTCCTCTACGTGGTGCATCCTGGACTAGGTGCTCACAGGCATCTAGACTAATAACAGCAGGGTCCGAGTGTACAGCGGTATAACTGGGTTTCCACTACGGCGGATGGGTGCGAACATACACCCAGGATACTTAAAAGGTATCTTACAGCCGTTGGACTAAAGGAGACAACCCTGACAAAAAATCAGGCTGCCTCGTCAATCTTTGCGAACAGTGGCGACGTCACAAGGATGCCGTCTACCAGCCAAGAAACTTTGTTATTTTTCCACGTTTGTCTACGCTTGTCAAGCCATCGAAATCGATCGTTCTACATGTCGTATAAATATGGGGAATAATGAAGAGGTGACACCACGTCACCAACCAAAATGAATGAAAATGAGATCCCTGAGGATGATTCCAAAGTGAAATTGTTTTGTGTCTAATATCACTGTCAAGATACAGATTCGGGCTATCACAATTAAAACGTGAAGTCCTAAAAACTGTACAATGGTACAGATAGTACCCTCGGTAGTAAGCATACAATACCTCGTCTCAAGCTGCACTAATTCAACCCCCATTCCACCAATTATTATCAAATGTTTTTTAAAATAATCTACCAATACTACTTATTTTAAATATTATTATTATTATTATTATTATTATTATTATTATTACAAAACCTTTTTATTTAAAAATAAGCGTGGGGTAATAAGATAACAATTACAGCAAAAATCAAAATTAAAATCCCATAATTCAAAAAGAACATGAAACAACAAATTTTTCCACGTATTTGAACATTCTGCCAAACGATTTGTTTGATCTCCCCATGAAACATTCATTTCAATTCCCGAATAGTTCTTAACCAAGTTTTCTGTGGTCTCCCCCCCAACCTATCTTTTACCATTTTCAATCGTCCATTCCAAAACCGTTCTTACTGGTTTTTCGTAGAATTTTACCAAGTAATTTTCCTCGTCCAATTGTAATAATGTCATGGTGTGAACGAGAGTCAGTTCTTGTTCTCATGATTTCATCATTTGAAATGTGATCAAACCAGGTAATCTTTAAAATACTTGTAAGACACCGGCAATAAAAAACATTCACCATCTTATCAATTTTGTCTATCATATGATAATGAATATAAATATAGTCAATAGGGTAAACATGTGGTTCAAAAAAATTTAAAAATTGGATTTTTTTTATGTTAGTGTTATATATGTTGTGACCCGATTGGTTTTTCTCAAAAAAAATTATATAAGGTCGACTATTTTGCGGTCACGCTTTTAATCACAAGAATTGTTATACTACACATATTTAATAATCTTTTATCATCATTTATATCGATACAAATTAATTTATTGATTATTTTTAAATGGACCAATTAAATAGGTTAAATGTAAACACATGGTTTATAAAGCGTTTTTGCTTGCGTTATTTCATTTGTGTTTATTCCTTGAAGAAGGAACATTTGACAGTTATTTGTTGATTGGCACAACCAAAGAACACAACATAACACAAGTTGGTAGCATAGCCACCTCTTCATTAATTCTAAGTTTGAGTAGATTCTCGAATTCCTATACAAAAAGGTTGTCGGATGCGAATTGAACTTGGGGGGGGGATAAAGAAAGTTTTATGGCGATGACGTTTTATGCGATGACGCCGGTGTTTACGAGAATTGGACTAGACGATCTTTTTTAGGGTTGACGCCAGTTCACGGATTCACAAACCTAACCAATTACATTTGGTAATTGGTACCTTGATATACCTTATAAACATCTTGGGTGTATGCTGCACTGAATCCAGTGGGAATCTATTAAAAGCCCAGGTATACTGCTGTGCACTCGATCTATGCTGTTATTAGTCTAGATGCCTGTTAGCACCTAGCCTAAAATGCACCACGTGGAGGAAGAACAGTCAGGAATATCACCATTATTCGAAATTATGACTTACTCAAATCCTCAGAATTATTACTATCCCCTATAATCCTATCATGTTTAATAATGGTCTTTTATCCGTTCGTGGATAACATTGTTCCTGTACTGCACAAGTTTAAAGAGGCTTATCACTCCACTCTAGATGTAATTCCACTATTCTGGCAAAATAATATATAAATAAGGATGATAATAATCTTCAGAATTGAGCTTATAAAATTTTTATTTACAATGATGGTCATATCCCTGAATTTATATCTCTATATGGAACATTCTATATTTGGATTAACATCAATCAAGGGCTGAATGCACAGCGATTTAATTGAGCTTCTGCCTTGGTAGATAGATACAAGAGTGTACTCGGGGCATTTAAATATATATACCATATGGGATAAGAGAAATAACCTTGAAGAAAATCAGGTAATCTTATCCATTTTTGCAAAGATTGGTGCTGTTACAAGGATGCCCCTTATAAGCCAAAAAATGCATTATTTTCTCTTATTCGTTAGGCCTATAAAACCATTGGTGTTGGTACTAATATAGGAATAATAACCACACTATTATTATTTGGGGTGAGAGAGAAAACGATAGCTTGGCATAACGCGTCGAAGCTACTTTGTGCTTTATAGCACAGGAGAACATCAACAATATCAGCGGTCGATCTGGACCTCGGTGGCCAAAAATACGTATATCATCATTTTTTGTTCTGCTTTTCTTCAATAATCTCACATAAGATTGTGAAAAATAAGGTATATTGTGAAATAAATATTTTCTTCAGTGATAAACATGAAATTTTAATGTTTATACATATCATAAAAAATTTAATTAAAAATGACATAATTGGTTACTATGGTAACACGAATAAACATATACACCAGGCTGATGATAAAAATTATTTTTGTAAAGACAACATAGATTAAATAATTTTAATATTTATTGCCGGGGTGGTCTAGCGGTACAGCGCTCGAATTCGGACCTCGGTGGGCATCGGGGTTCAAATCCCATCGCCGGCCTACTAAAATGGGGGCCCACGCGTTTGGCTTCGCTAATTGTCCACTGCTGAAAGATGTGTTTCTTGTGCAAACATTCAAAGTAGAAAACATAAAATAAATAAATAAATAAATAAATTTTATTTATGTTTATCACTTTGAATGTTTTACGTGAAACGGGCATCTTTCAGTAATGAACATTTTAGCGTAGCCGAATGTAGGCCAGCATTTAAAACCATGAGAAAACTTTTACATCTTAAAACAATAGAGGAATTTCATTTTAGCATATCACGTACTTTTTAAAGTTTATAAATTTAAATTTAAAATTTGCTATTTGTGACTGAATAGTGGTAGTCTAGCGCTACACCGTTTGACTTGGACCTGGGATTCAAATCCCACCACCGGCCCACTAAATGCGGGCCCACGTTCGGCTTCGCTAAAATGTCCACTGCGCCTTTCCCGGACAAACATTCGAACATAAAATAAATAAATAAATCTCACAATTTACTTCTCATTCACAATATTGATTTTACTAGTTCCTTTAAAGTTATAAAACATTTAAAAATTTTTTTAGTATACAATTATTTATCAGAGTTTTATTTATTTAACGTGTAATTGTTTACAAGTTGTTCTTCAACTAAAAAATTTTAACAATAAATTAAAATAATATTTTACACTACTTTAACTGCTTTAAAGTAGTGTGTCTAATATACATTATAAATTTTATATAGTCATTAAACTCAATTACAAATTTAGTTAAAAATAACAATACAAGGATAATATCGTACTAAATAGGAAATATATCTAATGCTTGTTAAAACAGATTTAATTTATTATTAATCGTTTCTGTATTATTACAGTAGTCCGGTAATCTGAAAGCACAATAATTGACTTGCTATTTGGCATGGAACAACAGGATTTTCTATTGGCTGCTCAAATATTTGGCACATTCACACTGAAACTGTTTCTATTGGTCGAAATGATGAACGAAAAATTTTATAATTGAAAATTATATGACAGTTAACCGTCATATAAATGCGTTAATTTTCAAGGTAGTTGATAAAACCAACCAGCGGAAAGAGAAACCAATAAGAGTTAGATAACCTTTTGTGAGTGTATGATCACAACTATTAAATCGATAAAGTGATTGATTTTTACTAACGTTTTACTGTAAATGCAATTCGTTGTAATTACATAGGTCTTTTATAGATAATAGTAAGTACAGTTAGCGTAGAATAAAGTTGTTACTACGGTAGAATTCGTCGTGATTTTGTCATATACTTAACTATATTGGATCAAATAATGCTTTAATAGTACAATGATTCAATTTCATATTACCATAACAGTCGTCTGTATTGTAACGATGACAATTTGCGAAGAAAATTGGAACTCAAAAAAATAAACAATTTTATGTTATTATCAAAAATATTCTATTTCTGGAGTCAATATTCTTTAAATGTATCAATGACCCATATCGGTGGAAACGGCTTTATATACAACCGTTCCTACGCTATTGAAAACATCCGCCCTCATCTTTTGTCCCGTGTTTTTGATCTTGTAAAGTTGGCAATAAACGTGTCTTGCGTTTTTATTCATTACATAATCATTTCATTCATTCATTTTGGTTGGTGACGTGGTCACCTCTTCATTATTTCCCATATTTATACGACATGTAGAACGATTGATTTCGATGGCTTCACAAGCGTAGACATACGTGAAAGAATAACAAAGTTTCTTGGCTGGTAGACGGCATCCTTGTGACGTCGCCACTGTTCGCAAAGATTGACAAGACCGCCTGAATTTTTGTCAGGGTTATCTCCCTTAGCCCAAGGGCTACATATGATATACGTATACATTTAGATACCTTTTAAGTATCCTGGGTGTATGTTCACACCCACCCGCCGTAGCGGTAGCCCAGTTATACCGCTGTGCACTCGGACCCTGCTGTTATTAGTGAAGATGCCTAGGGGCACCTAGTCCAGGATGCACCACGTGGAGGACGAACAGTCAGGAATATCACCATCACTGGAAATTGAGACTTTAAAAGCATTACTTAAATCCTTAGGATCATTAGCATCCCGTTACATAATCATACCGATGTAAATATGGGGGGAGAATTTTATTAGCACCCAACAACGCAACCTTCTATCACAAGCGACGCCGCGTGTTCCGAATCGCTTCATCGTCTAAATTCAGTGAACTCGGTTACGTAGCCTTTCTGAAATCAGTTCACTATTGCATTGTATTCCACAACAATTACATTGGATCATTCGCTTATAGGAATTATTACAAAAAATCTACGTTTTTATATTTTTCAGACAAACGACTTAAGTAGTTTGTGCCGGTGTGGTCTAGCGGTACAGCGCTCGAATTCGGACCTCGGTGGGTATCGGGGTTCGAATCCCACCACCGACTTACTAAATGTTGGCCCACGTTCGGCTTGGCTAAAATGCCCAATGCTGAAAGATGTTTCCCATTAAACATTTAAGTAGTGAAACCAAAATATCAATAGTGAATACAAACATCAATAGAAATCATACGAATTTGTTTACGTAGTAGAACAGCAATTTTATTGAATAAAAGTTCCAATTTATCAATGAGAAAATCTTCTATTTTGATCAGGTCTCGAAATTTCCTTACAATACATTTTGTATATATATATATATATATATATATATATATATATATATATCAAAATGTGGGCCCACGTTTGGCTTCGCTAAAATGTTCACTGCTGAAAAATGCGCGTTTTTTGTAAAACATTCAAAGTAGTAACAATCTAATTTATAAAATAAAAATTGTCTCAGTTTAATAAAACGGTGTTTTTTTAGCAATATAGATTTTTTACAAAGGTTAATCGTTCGCTCACCCCTTTTCAAACCAGACTTCGCATATCTTGTAGCGGTAAATGATAAAACCAACGACGGGAGAAAGTGGCAAAAAAAGGAGTTAGATGACCTTTTGTGTGAGTGTGTGTGATCACTCGTAAGTTGTCGGTTATAGGACTCGAACTCATGTTTATCCAGGTTCGGGTTTAAAGCTCTAGCCACTTACAGTCATTCCAGGATGGTCTACAGCGCTCGAATTTGGACCTCGGTGGGCATGGGGGTTCGAATCCCACCACCGGCCCACTAAAATGCGGGTCCACATTCGGCTTTGCGCAAATGTTCACTGCTGAAAGATGCACAATTCTCGTAAAACATTCAAAGTAGGAAACATTAAAAAAAACAGGATAGTTTATAAATGTGTGACCAAATTTACACAATGACTCATTCCAAACTTGTATAGTATTAGCTAAATATTGATTTTTTTCATTTTATATACATTTTCAACGTCAAGCAATCCCCTTTTGTTAGAAGAATACACCTACTTAACTCACAATATTTACTTACAAAGGCTGATCAATAGAATTAAGAAAAAAATAATTTTCATGGTTGGTTTTATCATCTACCATTGTGTTGTTTTAAAACGATGCATATCTCTGGTGTCAAAATCTACAAAAAACAAATATTCTATCTTATTGAATGATATTGTTAATAAACATTTTAAATCCTGTAAACAATTAGCATCAAGGATTGAATGTAATAACACTCATCCATTACATACAGCTCTGAACAAATCTAAAGCTTCTGGAAAAATCAGAACCTACCTGCAGATGAAAGCCAAGACTAATCAATACAAAAACTCATGTCTGCCATACTTATCCAAAATCAAACAAAATGGAACTTCTAACAAACCTATCAAAGTACAAATCATTCTACCCACGCATTGATCTGAACAAATTTGGACATCTTACAGTATGATGTAACTGTACCTTAAAATGAAATGACTCTTTACAGTATAGTAATTTAAAAAAAAATTTTAATCACATGTTTACTGTATGGACTATATTTATATTCATTAACATGACATTCTACTTCATTTTGTTCCCATTATTTGTACTACTACTTTTTTAATTTTTGTTTTTTTTATAATGATGGTGTATTTTACGCTGAATGTATCTCTAGTGAGATATGAAGGCTTAATAATATATATATATATTCCATTTAACTGCAAATTGCTTGATTTTATCCGTTTGCGAATAAGTGAATATAAAAACCTTTTTAATCTTTGATAGTAATTGTTACATTTATTTCTAATTTAGAAATCATAATCGAATCATCGCGTTTACTTGTAGGCGGTGGAGGTCCACTTCCAGTTGTTCTTGAACGTCTATAACCCTTCAGAACTCTATATAGAGTTTGACTATGAATCTCACATTTGCAATTGGTTCACTAGTTTATTTCGTAATGTTAGTAGTTAAGATAAAATGTCCACTATCTACAAACTCATCGTAATCACGTGCTGTAAGTGTTCAAGGTTAAGAGGTCATTAAAACGTGTCAATTATTTGAACTTTGTTTATTTTTTTCACACTCTCACTTATCTTAAATTTTATATACATACAAAATGTTAAACCGGATTAATTTGTTATGAATAATTAACGTACGTTAAGTTATGTAAGCACTGGCAAAATTACATAAAGAAATAATTATTTTGTTTCAAATTATTTTACGTAATTTATTTAATATTTAAGTACATTTAATGTATAACCATTACCATTTACTCATTTGAATGCTATTTATCTAGAAAACGGTAGATGGTAATACCAACCACGGACAAGACGATTTAAAAACATCCTATTGGTCAACCTTTGTAAGCGTATGTTCAAAGAGGATTGTTTGACCTTGAAAATGTATATAAGGTGGAAAAATCAATATTTATTATTTGAAACTGTCCTATCACCAATTTACAATTAAAAAATTGTGATCACACACTCGACAAAAGGTTATCTAACTCTTATTGGTTCCTTTTTACGTAACAAAACTTTCTCAAGTTAAAATGGAAAGATAGAGTGCATTGAAAATGACCCGTCCACTGAGTGTATATATGTATATATGCATAATTACCTGTTCATTATTATCCGTATTTACCATAACGAAGCTTGCTGGCCACTGTTCTCAAAAACTGACAAGGCCATCTGATTTTTTGTCAGGGTTATCCTCTCTAGCTTAAAGGCTACATGTAGTATACGTATGTATATTAAAAACACTTAAAGTGCCCTGGGTATATACTTGCACCTACCCGCTGAAACCGAAGTCTGTGATTCGATTCCTTCTGTTAGTCTAGATGCACCACGTGGAGGAGGAACTGTCTTAACATCATTGAAAATTGAGATTTTGTAAGCATTGTTCATATCTCAAATCGGTACTATATATATGTAAACTATATTTCCAACATTTTAAGTTATGTTTCCCTGTAAGTCAGGAGTCATCTATTTTGTGAAATATAATTTTACAATACAAATGTATAAGGAATTTTACCGCTTATGCAATTTACATTGCTACTTAAAGTAGTTAAAAAATAACATAACATATAATGATAGCAGTCACCTCTTCATTAATTCCAAGTTTGAATAACTTCTCAAATCCCTATACAAAAATGCAGTCGGATGCAAACTGAAATTGGAGGGGGGGGATAAAAAACGTTTTTTGACTATAAGACTGATCTATTGCGACGACGCCAGTGTTATACCGCTGTGCTCTCGGTCCCTGCTGTTATTAGTCTAAATATCTGCTGGCACCTAGTCCAGGATGCACCACATGGAGGACAAAAATTCAGGAATATTATCATAATTGAAAAGTGATATTTTATAAGCATTACCCAAATCCTCAGAATCATTAGTATCCCATAGTTATAACACTTATAGCTTTATCGATGTATGGGATGCGCAACTCAGTCCAGTTTGGTTGGTAACATGTAATCATAACAAACGTAGAAGAATAACGAAGTTTCTTGGCTGATAGACGGCGCCACATATTTACAAAGATTGATGAGAATGCCTGACTTTTTGTTAGGGTTATCTTCATTAACCTTACGACGATATACGGTATGCATATATCTTAAAACACCTCTTAAGTACCTTAAATGTATGCTTGCATCATTTAACGTATTCACAGAAAAAGTTGGAGCAATGATTGTTTTTTTACCTGCTAACATTCCTTTATTTATTTGACAGATAATCAACCAACAACACTTAATCAACTATCACATCCCCATCAGAAAATATAAAATGCACCCGCATGTGCAAATTTGTTGCTCAATCATGAATTTCGGCAATGTCACTACTAAAAACCAAACGTCGCTCCCCCTTTCAAAGCTACGACAGTCAACAGTTACAAAAATGGAATATTAAATTTATAATAAAAGTTAGAAAAAGCAACATATTCGGCTACAACAAAGTTAAAACAATACACACGAAGCGTTTTAAAAAATCAATTCAAGAGCTCATTTTGTTCGAATTCAATACATCGACGCCAATCATCGATCCAAATGTTTGTGGCAACAAGGTTAGTACGTTGAGTATTTCGCTAGTCAGTTTGGTCACGCCCAACTCACCATTTCCAGACGAAATAAGTGTAATTTTGTCGCAGTTGGAAAGAGGCGAACTGATTTCGGCAGCGAGCTTTGGCATGGCTTGCAAGAGCAAATCGAGTTTTGCCACGTCCTGTGTTTGACAAATATGAATAAATCTCATTGGTTGGATAAGAAAGTAAGAACATTTTATAATGTTGCAAAGTGTAAAAGTATGGATTATTATTATTGGTTGTTTTGCGTTTAGCCAATCGCTAATTGCCTACATTTTTATTGGTCATTCATTTTGGTAAATTGTTTGTCGATTTTTTAACCAATCACCCAAAAATTATATTGCTATTGGTCAATCGTTATTATTTATATCTTACATGGTTAGCTTATTTATTTTATACCGCATAACATGACATTTAAAAAAGACCAATAAAATTGCTAGGTTAGTCATGTTTTCTTAACTGTAGTGGAACTCAATTACAACCTGTAATCAACCGTAGCTAATCCAAAGCTAGAAAATTAGCAACCAGAAGTTTATAACGAGAAAACCATTCCAAAAAACTACACGGAGTTGAGTAAAATCGATTTTCAAAAATCTTTAATGAGTCATAATTTTAAAACACAATCACATGGTAACAATACTTTTGTATGGCCTAACCATACATATTTTTGATTTTACAAATAGTACATAGATAAATGTAAAGAAAACATTTCATTGGCTTTGCTTTTTATTGGTTGTTCTATTTTTGATGAGGTATTTAATGTTGAAATTTTGGCTGATGCGTCACTTTTGGAGTGAATTCGCTGCTGCAGGTTGGTTCAATAGAGAATACGATTGTTGGGATGGTTTTGGAAAGGATGTCAAAGAAGTTGAAAAAACAACTAATTTTGCTTTTTATCGCAAAGTTCGGAAAAAGGTGATAATGACAGTTTATAAATACAAATATGCGAGATTCCGTTGTTCAAGATTTTAAAATCAACAGTCAAATAAATGTTAACTTAAATAAATAAATTTATTATTAATAATAATGTTTACAATAATAATAATAATAATAATAATAATAATTAACAATAACTCCGCCTATTTTGGATTAGAAATGATTCAATCTAGCCAGTCCCAAGTCCGTATAAAGAAGGCTTGAGCAAGCAAGGTTAGCAACCTAGCCTCTGTAAAATATTTACACTGCTACGGAAACAATCAAGAGGATGCCATTCTGGCAAACAACGGCAAGGAAGTAATCACACGTATCTGGATGACAGAGTTACACAGATGACACGGTTGAGTAAAAGCCGAAAGGAAACTCAATCTTCGATTTGCAGAATCTTCAATTCCAACAAGACTTTGTTGTTGTTGTTTTGCTGTAATTGTTGTCTTAAAGCCCCAAGCTTATTCTTAAAGTAAAGGAATTTTGTATAATATATATAATAATATATAAATAACAATAATAGTAATAATAGTAATACTGTCAATAATAAAAATTATAATTATAAACATTAATAATTAAAAAATAGTAATAATAAAGATAATTATGTTAATAATATTAACTATCATTATTATAAGGTTAAGAATATAAATAATAGTAATAAAAATAAAATTAATATAACTATTATTATTATTCATAATAATAAGAATAATAGCATTGTTATTTCTTATTAATTTGTCTATTGTTATTATTATCCCATCATTCTATTTACCTAACCCGCATCAATTATAGCATTATTTAATTACTTCATAAATAATTAGTCCAGACAGAAAATAATATTTAATTTCGTTAAATAAAAATTTCACTTTAACAACCTGACTACTTATTTACTGTTCTTCTAATAAAATAGCCATTTTCTTATTGGCTCTTAAAATGTCTCTTTGACTCCTACACAATTTTTGGAATAAAGTGGTAAATAATTTCTATTGGTTTAAATTATACCACTATTATCAAAAAAGGGGTATGATCAGGTCGTACCTGCCAAGGCGTAACCTGTGTGCTGAGTCCCTAATCCGCATATGTTACAACCAATATTCATATTAACTAACTGATATTTTACTGTTTTCAATCTTATCAATTTTGTCCTTGTCATTTGATTGGTTGTTTTTATTTCTTCAAAACAACCAATCACATTGTACAAACAGCCACTAGAGTGCGGTAGACACAAAACTGAACAGACATGACTTCCAATCGGCTGACGCAACACATCAAACTGACCTACCAAGGCGTAACCTATGTACTGGGTCCCTAATCCAACACATCAAACTGACCTTGTACTGCTTCCAAGCCTCGGCCTTTTTGGCCATCTGCTCAGCTTCGGCCTTGGCCAAAACTTGCATCGACTCGGCCTCGGCTTGACCACGCAAACGAATGGCTTCGGCTTCGGCTTCCGCTTCGGCAATCAAGCGCAGTTTGTCGGCTTCGGCCAAACGTTCAATTCGGAAACGTTCAGCTTCGGCCGGTTTGCGAACAGTCGACTCGAGTTTGCGTTCCTGTCGAAGGTTTTCCAACTCTTCGACTTGAATTTGTTGGTTGCGTTCCAAGACGGAAATTTGCATTTCCTCTTCTGTAATCTTTTGTTGCGTCTTGGCTGCCTGGATTGGGAGGTGGTGAAAACAAAGGTTATTGAGATGCATTGCCATGAAAATGTCATGTTAGGAAAGAATCTAATTGCTTATTGTAAAATTATTTGATTTAGTAAAAAATTGATTCGGTATTTTAACTAAAAGCATTTTTCAGCAATTCCCCATCCTAATAAATGATTATTAAGACACCCTGGTACGAACAACGGGAATGATTGGAGACTACTCATCATCCTAACACCAATAATTATTAATCATTAAAACACATCGTTATGTAGTTAGTTTCTATTATTGCAAATTACTTTTCCTGTGTTTTTTGTTATGTGCCCGGGTGGTCTAGTGGTACAGAGCTCTAAACTCAAACTTTGGTTCGATTCCCACCACCGTCACCAAATGTAAAAAATATATTTGTCTATGCTAAAATATCCACTACTGAAAGATGTTTCTTACAAAACATGTAAATTAGTAAAAATAAAGAAATGAATCAGTGGATGATCACGACTGTAATAAGCACCTATATTAGACAGAGAGAACATTTAGCACATAGGCAAATTATAAAAATATAGATGGATATTATTGGTTGTTGATTTTCTAGCCAATCACAAAATGTCTTTAATTTAATTGGTCGAATATTTGTAGTAGATGAATTTTAATTAGTTACCGTGGTTAAGTTGTACTAAAATATACTTTAAACATGTATCTCAAATGTAACAATTTGGTATGCTTTCAAACAGGTTTAGACAGATAAATTGTATATGACTGTGGATGTGTTATTATTATACTAAAACATGTAATAACACTGCCCAATGGCAATTGGCAAAAATAACCAGTTTTGTGTCAGCCTGTGTTAAATTTAAATTTACATGTTTAAGTAAACCACGTGACTTTAAATATAATTGATGTTAATTATTTTGATGTAACGCAAGACGTTGTTTGATGTAGTAATTTCATTTCGAATTTTATAAGCAGTCACATAATTCAAAAAAGAAACTCACTTTTATTATTTTTATCAACATGCAATAGATAATTTAGGCCAAAAACAAGAATGCCGATATTTTAAAAAAAAAATGAAAAACCCTGACAAAAAATCAGGCATCCTCGTCAATCTTTGCAAACAATGACACCATCACAAGGATGCCATCTACCAGCCAAAAAACTTTGTTATTCCTCTGCATTTGTTACACTTATATCAAGCCATCAACGTTGATAGTTCAATATGCCGTACAAATATGGAACTAATGAAGAGGTGACTGTCACTTCTTCATTATTGACGACTTTACATGTTATCCAATCCTGTCATGCAAATTGTATTGCTTTCACGTGATTACAGTAACTTGATTGAATGGGATGCTAATGACCCTGAGGATTTGAGTAATGCTTATAAAGTCTCAATTTCCAATGATGGTGATATTCCTGACTGTTAGTCCTCCACGTGATGCATCCTTGGACTAGGGAGCCCACAGGCATCTAGACTAATAACAGCAGGGTCCGAGTGCACAGCGGTGGTACCGGGCTTCCGCTACGGCGGGGTGGGTGCAAACATACACTCAGGATACTTAAAAGGTATCTAAAGGTATACGTATATCATATGGAAGCCTCGGGGCTAAGGGAGATAACCCTGACAAAAATCAGGCGGCCTTGTCAATCTTTGCGAATTATGGCGACGTCACAAGGATGCCGTCTACCAGCTAAGAAACTTTGTTATTCTTCTACGTTTGTGTAACGCTTATCAAGCCACTGAAATCGATCGTTTTCTATGTCTATAAATATGGGGAATAATGAAGAGATGACCACTTGATCACCAACCAAAATGAATGATGAATTGAATGGCAGTATAACAGGGATTCCTTTTAGTAAACATATGCAAAAATACATACAGGGCGGTTAAAAGTTGAAGAGTGAATATAAAATTAAGACGTTTTTTTGTACCACTTTAGCCGGTTCCAAGTTTGGCTGAAAAAGAAGAAAGGGAGAGAGCAAGGTAACGTTCTTTGGAAAAATAGTGTCAACAAAACATACTTTTCGCTTGTACAAAGGCCAAAATGGGCCCTGTCAAAATTAACACATTAAAATTGATTGACTTTCCTCATCAATATTGTACTAAAATAACCCTTAAACATCACTTTAACAATAAAAATATTTTTTTTTACAAATAGCATTACCTAATTCTCACTTACGTTATTAACTTAATATGTATATAATTTTTAAGTGTAACTATTACCATATACCCATTTGAATGCTGTTTATCCAAAAATTGCAAGACACTTAAATATTTATAATTATAAAAAACTTAAAAAACAATGAACCTCAAAAAATAAGAGCTTATTGACAAGTCCCATTTTAGACCCTGTAAATCCATTCAGTTCATTTGTTGATAATTGCGAAGATGTTTTATTCACAAACATTTTCTACATACTAAACACATTTATTATATGAATTTTCTAAATGTTGTTAGAATAACCGACTTTTCTACCTACAATAGTTGACCCCATTTAATTTATTATTATTATTGAGCTTTAATATCTCACTAGAGATACATTCAGCGTAAAATACACTTTTACCATCAATATAAAAAAGTAGTAGTACAAATAATGGGATCAAATGAAATAGAATGTCATATGTTAATGAATATAAAAATACTCTATATAGTATGCATGTAATTTTTAAAAACATATTTAAAATTGCTGTACATAGAATAAGTCAACATTAGACACACTTGTACTGTGAGATGTCCAAATTAGTTCAAATAAATGCGTAAGGGGAACAATTCCTACGTTGATAGGTTTCTTAGTAGTTCACTTTTGTTTGATTCTGGATTGGTTAATACTCTGGATAAGTAGGGCAGGCATGTATTTTTGTATTGATTAGTTTTGGCTTTTATGTGCAAGTAAGTTCTTCTTGTTTTTCCAGAAGCTTTAAAATTGTTAAAAGCTGCATGTAACGGGTGATTGTTATTATTTTCAATCCTTTATGCTAATTGTATACAGGATTTAAAATGCTTATCAACAATATCATTCAATAAGATAGAATATTTGATACCAATGATACATCTTTTAAACAAATCAAAATTTAGTAATCTATGTGAATCGGTAGTATAAACTGATACATTTTAAATAGCATAGGTGTATACTTGCACCCACCTACCGAAGCGGAAGCCTCAATTATACTCGTGTACTTCGACCCTGCTGTTATTAGTCTAGATGCCTGTTGGCACCTAGTCCAGGATGCTCCAGGAATATCACCATCATTGGAAATTGAAACTTTATAAGTATTGACTCAAATCCTCAGGATTATCAGCATCCCAGTTCTTCAAGAATCTGTCTTTTGAATAGCTGAAATATAACTGCAATTCGACAGACTAATTAGAACAAAAATAACTTCAAGATTCTCAATGATCCTGGCATTTAAGGTCTTCATTCCCAATGATGGTAATATCCCTGACTGTTCCTCCCATCCAACCACCTAAACTAACACAGCATGCACCAAATGTACTGCGGTATAACTGGGCTTGTTTCAATGAGCATGCAACCAGAGTACTCAAAAAGGTGTCTTAACGTACCATACATTTGAATATATTAATGTTCTGGTTGACTTGTATCCTGAAAGGTTACAAGAAATCATTAGAAAACGAGGCTCAAGTTTGAAATACTAAAAATAGTCTGTAACATTTATTTTATCTATTGATGTATGTATATTCGTCAATAAAATTAATTTTTTAACAAATTATGTGCTTTTGATTGAAGTTTCAGTAAATATGATATTATTGCTTTATTCCACGAATGAACGTGTTGTTGTATATTATAATTAGAAATTATTTTTGAAAGCAATATTATTTGATGTGTATTGTTAGGAAATTATATACGTATTACACAGGACGTCAACCGTCACTATTTATATGACCTCAAATAAAACAAGTAACATCGCTTGTACTCAACTTTTGGTTTTTTAAAATATCAATATGTAACAGTACTTTTGTTTTGTGTTTGAACAAACTTAAAATAATAATCGATAAAATATTTAATTTTAGCAAAATTGAATTTCTAATACAATTAGATAAGACTTTTAATAATTTTATAATCATTTCTAATGCCTCATCATTGGGGGGTTGAACCAGATTAAAAAATAAAACTGCGTTTAACACATACGCATGTATATTGCCTAACCAGCTTATTAATCGATTATTTTGGTAATTTGTTATCATTATCAATATTATTATTATTATTACTATTATTATTATTATTATTATTATTATTACTATTATTATTATTATTATTATTATTATTATTATTATTATTATTATTATCATCTCACTTGAACTCGTAAGCCAAGTCTGTTTCGGCTTTGCGTGTCTGCACTTCAATTTGATATTTAGCGTTCTGCAGCTCGAAATCGCGCTTGGCACTGGCAATCTTAATGTCGTTAGAAAACTTGCCTTCCAATCGTTGCTTTTCCGCTTCGGCTTCGCGAATTCCAGCGTCGCGTTGTGCTTCAGCTTCGCCTATTCGAGCATCGGCCTTCACTTGAGCCGTACGAGCCAAACCGAGCGAGTGGAGATAACCCTGGTTGTGGGCAACATGTGAAACATGTTTCAAATTAGTGTATCTCAAAACAAATACTATTACAATTACTCCTATTACTACTGCTACTACTACTACTGCTACAACTGCTACTACTATTACTCCTACTGGTTCCACTACTACTACTACTACTACTACTACTGCTACTACTACTACTACTACTACTACTACTACTACTACTACTACTAATACTATTACTACTACTACTACTACTACTACTACTATTATTATTAATACTACTACTACTAATACTATTATCTAAGCAGATATATCTTAACAGAAAAACAAATGGTACTACCACAGGAAATCCACTGTCTTTCAATCTACAAACTTGATCATTCCTTATTAATACTTCATATTCGTACTTTATTCTTTTCTTCAAGGAGTCAAGATCGTGATCAGGTTGTGGTTATATGTGCTTACTTGTATGTAACTTAACTTACTTTTAGTTTTATTTATACATAAAAAAACAATAAAATAAAATTATTTTTATTTTTATATTTTACTTATTTAATTTATTTTATTAAAAATTCAGGGAAAATTTATATTAAAATAATTATATATAACTGTTTGCTTATTTTTGATTTATTTGATAAAAATTTTTTATGTTGATTTTATTTTAATTGATTTAAAAATTGTTTTACTGTTACAAAATTCTATTATTATATAACATGCACAATTTTTAAATCAATTAAATAAAATCAACATAAAAATTTTTATCAAATAAGTCTCCAAAAAATAAAAATAAAACAGTTATATATAATTGTACAATATAAATTTTCCCTTAGTACCTAATAATAAATTAAAGAATTTAAATATTAAAATATAAAATACCTATTCTTAATAAATATTGTTTTATGTATAAATAAAACTTAAAAATTAAGTTAAGTTAGTATACAAGTAAAGCTTTACCTTATAACCACAACCTGATCACGATCTTGACTTTCAATAGCTTGAAAACACATCTTCCGCCAAACCAAATAGATGACTAAAATTTGTTAAAAAAGGTAAAATTACGCATATTAGTCGTCATTGTGCGATTAAAGTAGTTTGACATAACTTCGGGACCATCAATTAATAATTCTTTATATGGATTTACTGTTACTAAAATATTTCCTATATAAGTCTAAAAATCAATACACAATAACAAATGTATTACATATATTTTATTATTAAAAAATCGTGATTTTAAATTTTTCAACATTGCAGATATCGACAGATCACTAAATACATGTTTGATTACAGAAAAAATAGCGCATTTTATAATAAACAACTTATTTTACCACATATACAATACAATAACCTAACCTGACTGACAATTCTGGACTTCTCCAAAAGGAAAACAGTAGTTTTTGCTCCAATAATAATAGAACTATAAATAATAAAACAATAAAATTATTCCAATTTTCAAATGCCTAACTATTGAATTAAACGACTTTTTAATAACTGCTACCTAATCTAAACGGTATTAGAAAATTATAACGTTATGTAATTTTAATCCTGCATATAAGTTAACCGTTAACATAACTCGAGTAAATACTTTAAAGACAATATTTTAATAGAAAAAACATAAACTAATTTAATTACAATAAAAACTTGAATATTATTGTTTAATATTATAATTACCGTAAACAACTTATAATGTAATAATACCAATTAACTTTCTTATACCTAAAAATCTATTTATTAAAACTTTAAGTAAAACCATATTTTTATCCCCATTTTAAATATTTATTCTAAATAAACCTTTTTTTAGTTGTATAGAAAATTATAAATCAATCAATCTAACATAATATACTTATAAATTAACTATTTTTAATTTCACAAATTGTAACTAAATTATTCTTACACCACATACAAAAAATTTAACATTTTAAAATCTAATTAATAAATATTAATACATAGCAATGTTAATAATTCAGTACAACATTTTTAAATAAACCTTTGTAACCAAAAACCATGTTAAACGCACTCGGCAAAATAAATTTCGACATATTTTCCAAATCTAGAAGAATTGTCATTTCTCATTGTAGTAGCATTACCAAAACTTTCTAACAATGGCGTGCTTTCAATAACTCTTCTACCAACTGAACTAATTCCACTTCGGTGTTTTTCACTTGCACTAATCAAATATTGTGTTATACGTTTAAACGCTTCAGTTTTACCTGAACCTGATTCCCCACTAAATAAATAAATGGTAGATATTAATAATAATGTTTTATGGCGACACATAAATTAAAATACAATAACACAAAATAAAATAAAATATATAATAAACCATATTAATAAAAATTATTCATAATTTATTTACAGTGTTTTGTAACAAATTATCGAAAAATACAAATAACAAACCACGATGTTGTAGTGTTATCATTGAGTTCATTGGGTAATTAATAAATTGGTAATATTAGAAGTGTAAAAATTGTTTTACTGTTACAAAATTCTATTATTATATAACATGCACAATTTTTAAATCAATTAAATAAAATCAACATAAAAATTTTTATCAAATAAGTCTCCAAAAATAAACAAACAGTTATATATAATTGTACAATATAAATTTTCCCTAGTACCTAATAAATAAATTAAATAAATTTAAATATTAAAAATATAAAAAATAATTTTATTTTAATAAATATTGTTTTATGTATAAATAAAACTTAAAAAATTAAGTTAAGTTACATACAAGTAAAGCTTTACCTTATAACCACAACCTGATCACGATCTTGACTTTCAATAGCTTGAAACACATCTTCCGCCAAACCAAATAGATGACTAAAATTTGTTAAAAAAGGTAAAATTACGGCATATTAGTCGTCATTGTGCGATTAAAGTAGTTTGACATAACTTCGGGACCATCAATTAATAATTCTTTATATGGATTTACTGTTACTAAAATATTTCCTATATAAGTCTAAAAAATCAATACACAATAACAAATGTATTACATATATTTTGTTATTAAAAAATCGTGATTTTAAATTTTTCAACATTGCAGATATCGACAGATCACTAAATACATGTTTGATTACAGAAAAAAGGCATACGGTAAGTTAATCATATTTTCAACATTTTCATTCAACCTACAAATATCCATAAAATTTTCTGGTAAATGCATCTAAAAAATAATTAATTAATTAATTTTAACAAGTATTAAAATATTACATCCTTTTCCATCAGTGATTTTTTTGATATCGTATTCTTATTTAAATTAAACATGTTTTTTTGTTTTAATTTTAACATCTCTATTTCACAAAATAATTTTATTAATAAAAATTACTAACTGATATGAATTAGAAAAAGCACGAAGACGAGCAAGATGTATTCACGCACTTTTGAAAATTATAACAACGCAATCAAGGTTAATAAATCCTATTTACATAAGTTAAAAAATAATATTTAAAAAATTTTTTAATATATATATTTATTATTTTTAACATTTTAAAATAATTATTTATTTAAAAAAATGTTTTAATTTATTATAATATTGGTTTAAATTTATACAAATAAATAAATAGTTATAATATTTAGTATTTAGTAAAATTATTATTATTGTTACATTTATACTTAAAAATAAATGTTATAATAATAAATTCAATTGTAGATTAACCGAATTTAAGAAAGAGAGAGAACTGGACCGCAAGATTTTACCTAAGTAAAAAAATATTACTTAAACACAACAAAATAGAATTAATTAAACAATTTTTTATGTCAAAGACGTTAAGTAAAAACCAAAACAACGATTAATTTTTTATGTGTAATTTTTGAAACTATAAGTTTTAAGTACAATTAAAATTTTTATTTAACTTTTGTGGTTTAAATATTTTATAAAAAACGGCCTTAATAAATATTTACTTTGTCTCCATTAAGTGCCAAAAGTAGAAATCAAGCTTATGTCTACCCAAGTTCGACTCTGACACTTTAATTACCTACGTTACCAAACCATAAAACAATCCTGTTACTTTAAAATTTGTTTAATTTAAAAAACTATATATTTATTTAGTTTACGTTAATTGTACAAAAGACTTACATATATTTAGTTTTAATATATGTAATTAATTAAAGAGAGTAATTTAATTACAATAGTATTATGGTTAATAATAATACAACAAATTGCAATTAAACTATTAAAATAATATTTTTCCAATTAAATTAGAAAACATTTTCTAATATTTTGATATTTATACACATCAGTTAAAAAGGCTTTCTCCCACTTGTAACCGATTCCATTATTAGACTCTCTCAAGAATAAATGTTATCAGCAGCTAAACAATATGCTGCTAATAGGAGGAATTCCCGATACAACTACCAACTTTGAGAAGATTGTTTTTGAGGTAATTAAGGTCTGTTACCTTCAATCCATTAGCTCCAAAGCTATTTGTATGATCTATAAGCATCATCACACCTCTCTCCACATCATAATCTCCTTTAAATTGATAGTGGGGTCATACAAGGTAGTGTATTAGGTCCTATCCTTTTTTTACTTTATATCAACGACATTGATAGAGCAATAACACACGGTGAAATGTTTATTTTTGCAGATGATATTAAAATAGTTTACGATTACGACAGAAACTCGGAATCAACGCACCGCAATATACAAGAAGATTTATCAAACTTCTATCAATGGTGCATTAACCACCAAATAGAAATAAACCTCGATAAATTTTTCTATTATTTATTTGGCAGACGTTTCGTACATCCAATCAGTTTGGGTAATTACACAATGAAAACTATACCAATGATTAAAGACTTGGGCACCTACTATTCAAAGGACTTACAATTTTCTAACAAAATTATTAGGACGTGCAAATAATATATTTATTCTTAAAGAAAACAAAATAGCTTTCTTCAAATATGCTATTCAGCCAATAATTGACTATTACTGCTTCCTTCACGACTCTACATCAAAAACAAATTTAATGAAAATTGAAAATGTTCAAAGATATTTTACAAAAATAATTATTGGTTTTTTATCAAATATGGACTACAAAGAAAGAAACCAATTGCTCAATCTTGAGCTTCTATAACTAAAAAGGATCCAAATGAATCTATTGTTATTCCATAAATCAATTTTCAATAATAATTTGAATTATTCAATGAAATTTAATGCAAACAAATTTAAACGTAAACTAAAAAATAAAGAATATACAGTACGTAAATTGCATCATAAATCATCCCTGAAAGCAAATTTTTTCTTAATTAAATACAATCAATTTAAGAAAAATACAACATTTTAAAGCTTTTAAAACTAATTTTAAAAAATACATCAACATTCATACTGTCCCCAATATCACTAATCATACAACGTTCGATTATTTTGTTGGTCCATGAGAAACTTCTTTTCATTATATTGTTTACTTAAAAATCGCTATTCGCCCATCTAAATAAAAAATAATACTATTTTATACACATTGTTTACCATTTTCCAACTATTGTTTATAAATTTTATCTATTTCTCTTCATATAACCCCCAGTTTACAAATAATCCAATCATGACCAAACATTTTTCAAATTATTTTTAGTTCAAGTTGTGCGGGTAAATATTACCAACAAACTAAAATTGTACATTTTTATTTTTTATTTATTTTCAAAATGTATATAACATTATTATTTTATTTAAATATATATTAACAATTATATATATATATATATATATATTAACATATTGAAAATTTTTATAGTTGTGATCAGACCTGTAAATTGGTTTGTACCTCAAAAAATGCAATATTGTAAAAGCTTTTTTGAGTAATAAATTATTATTATTATTATTATTATTATTAAATTCCAGGACATAGCTTTAAATATTTTTAGTAACTGGTTTGCTGTACAATCTTAATTCCTAGAGATCCATTTACATTTACACTGCCGATAGAATAGATAAACTCCTTAAGTTAATTCCTACAGCCTGCCCAAAATTATTAATTATACCTATAGTCAAGTTAACTCTCCTCAGGTTAGACAACAGCCCTTTTTATATTTTTTTAAATGTTTATTACTTTGAATGTTTTACTAAAAACATTTTTCAGAGGTGGACATTTAAGCTAAGCCGAACGTAGGCCCAGATTTTAGTGCCGGTGGTGGGATTCAAACCTATGCCCACCGAGGTCCAAATTCGAGAGCTGTACCGCTAGACCACCCCGGCACAATTTACAGGATTTTCCTTTAATGCCCCGGAGCCATACTCTTTTCTTTAATTGTTTAAAAATAACAGGACCGTTACTTCTTTTTTATGTCTCCTCCCCCTAAAGGTTTTTTACACTAACGCCTGCAGCCTCCTAAATAAGTTAGCTGAGCTAAGTAGTAGTCGTTGATGTTAAACTCCATATAACTCCATATGACTGTCAGATGACATCCTGGATAATAGATTGCTAATCCAGGGATACAATTTTATCCAATTAAACTCTATAAATAATAATAATAATAATTTATTACTCAAAAAAACTTTTACAATATTGAAATTTTTTGAAGTACACACCAATTTACAAGTCTAATCACAAACTATAAAATTTTTCAATATGTTAATATATATATATAATTATTAATATATATTTAAATAAAATAAAATATTGGTAATGTTATATACATTTTAAAAATAAGTAACTAATAGAAATGTATAATTTTAGTTTGTAGGTAATATTTACCTTCACAATTTAAACTAAAAATAATTTGAAAAAGGTTTAGTTGTCATAATTGGATTATTAGTAATCTGGGGGTTATATGAAGAGAAATAGATAAAAAAATGTAAACAATAGTTGGAAAACGATAAACAATGTAAATAAAATAGTATTGTATTTTATTTAGATGTGCGAATTGCGTCTTTTAAGTAATGCGGTAGTTGTTTCTTCTATATTAAGGAGGGCCTAAATAACTCCCTCCTCCCTTCCTGTGATCCTACTAGACATAGATATGATTTAATATCTGTCGCTATTTCTATCCTCTAGAGATTGCGCTATATTATCTGTCCTTTACCAACCTCCTATCTTTTTCAAGACTTTTAATTCTGCTTTACTACAAGAACTTCTCTTTATTTTTGCTTTTCTTTATAAATATCAAATACTTATGGGAGACTTTAATGTTCTTTCTGTTAATTGGGACACTCTTCTCTGCCCTACTAAGTCTTTTAATATTAGTCTTTTCCATTTCAGTATCGAAAATACACTCACCCAACTTGTGATTGCCCCAACCAGACATAGGACAAGTAGTTTGTCCTTCTGCCTCGATTCAGTTTTTATTAATGTTTCCTACTTAATTAATGTTATTAGTTATCTTCTACCCTTGGGTAAGAGAGATTACTCCCTTCTCGAGTACTGTATCTAAGTCACATCTCTTTTTTTAAAAAATAACATTAAAATCCTAGACAAAGTACAAAAAAGATTTGCTAAAGTTTCTAGGCAACTTAAACATATAAATTATTTGGACCGTTTACAATCTTTTAGATTTTTCCCGTTACGAGATAGGAGGCTCCAGGGGACCTCATCTTAGTCTACAAACTTTTAAAATCAGATCATGTAGATCACCTCTTCGTCCTTGTTAACGACTCTCGCAGAGGATACCCTTTTAAGTTAAATAAACCTAGAGTTAAATCTTGTATGCGTCAAAACCATTTTTTGTATACAGTCATCTCTGCGTTTAATAATATATTAATTCACGCTGGCGTTTACCTAGAGCATTAATTGCATACTGAATCGCTCACCATTAGCCGATAATCCATTTCGACTTTTGCAAAGCTTTTGATAAAGTTCCGCATTCAGCACTGTTAAGTAAACTAACAGCTTACGGGATAACTTCTTGAAAACTCTTCGTTTCTTCCCACTAAAAAATAGGAGATTCCCGGGCGGCCTCATTTTAGTGTTCAAACTTCTCAATTCCAACCCGTTTAAGCATTTATTTGTCCTCTCCAATGATCTTTACAGAGGACACCCGTTTAAACTCACTAAGCTTTGTGTTTATTCTTGACTAGGTTTTTATCATTTGTTCTACAAGGTCATCTCTGCATGGAATAATCTGCCCCCACATGTAGTGTTAGCCCCGTCCCTCCAGGCGTTCAAATCGGCGTACGATAAATACTATCTTCTTAATTTTACTTAATTTTTTATTTTTATTGTTTATTATTTATTATTTTTATATAATACCTGATATCTGGAATAAAGTACTAAAAGGAGTTTACTCCTATTTAACTCGTGTATAAACTTGATACGTTGTTTCAACATCATCTTTAGGTTAATTTAATAAGTATTATAATAAGTATTATCTTAATAACTTTATTTAAATTAATTAATTAATTAATTTTTAATATTTATTATATTTGATAACATTGAACCGAGTACCAAAAAGTGTGTTCTCCTTCATAACTCGTGAATAAACGTAAACCTGAAACTTGTTTGAAATTTTCAAGGCTACTCTTGACGTGTAGTATAATTCAGGTGATGTCCGTTGCACCTTTAATCGTTCAATCAACGAAAGTTAATAGTATTTTTTTATTAATAATAATAATTTTTAGGTTGGCTTATTAATCGTAGATTGATAAGTACCGACTATCCGAATAAACTTAATGATATTGAGTCAAATATAGATGACGTTTTAATAAAGTATGACATTTCTTCAAATGAAATTTACAAAGATAATTGTAATTTATAGTTTATTCTTATTTTGTTATAGCATTATATTTGGGTTGTGTTGAAATTTTAGATGCATTAAAAGTTACTGATCCTACAACAGATTTCTTTGGACGTTTTAGTCCAGCTATTCGTGTAAGTAATTTAATCAAACTTTATGTATTTTTTAGGCTTGGACAAATGTATTAGACAGTTTTTGTAAAAATAACACATATATTGGTAAGTCTTTTACTTTTTATTTGTTCAGCTGAATTGGGAGAATGTCTGCATAATATAGTATCTGTTCACATACCCAAATGTTATGAATTAATAAACGATAGAAAAAAGCGTTTAACTGTTTGTTTTTTGTTAAATAAATTTTTATGCTAGGATTTGAACCGAAAAATAAAAGAAAATCATATGAATACTCTTCATAAAAAAGAATTAATGGAAAAAGCATTTAAAGAATTTAATACAGACGTAAGGAATCTCTATATTTTAACTTATGTTAAATAAGATTAATGAACAAAATATAAAATCGTGTTTATTGAAAGAAGCTTTGCGTGTTCCAGAAACGTTAGATCAGATTGTTGTTTCTCTTCAAAATTTAAATGTGGCAGTGGATTTATACAAAGCCTTTTCGATTTTTTCTAGCAAAAAGTAAATTTTATGTATATCTTTTTTACAAAATACGTTACTGTGTATTGCTTTAATTTAATACTTTTTTTGCTTGCATGATACTTATCACAAGAATATTAATTTTTACTATTTAGTTTTACAAATATCTATGTTATATTTGCAATTACTTTGCATTCGTTTATAATACTATTATTAATTTAGTGTGATTGCTTTTATTTCTTATAAGTAAGATTTTGCAATGTTTGCATTAGTAATACATCAACGTATTTATCGTTTTAGGTTTTCTATATAATTCAAAATAAGAACATGAAATAATGTATTTACATGTTTCTTTCACGAATTATTTTTTTCTATTCAAAAGCATGAATTGATTTTAAAGTTATGATCATTCGGTTAGTAGAAACGTTCTTATGGGATACATAATGCTTTCTTTCCTAATTGATGGGTATAGTATTGTTATTTTGAATATTGCTCATTCTATGGGCATAGACAAATAATGTTACAATCGTAATAAGCAAGACTAACTATAACTATATTTTTCTTCGTTGACTTTAATAATTTTATGTAGCGCATGTACTGGAATAAAAAATAGTTATAACTTTGAAAATCTGCTATTGCACTTGTAAACGCGGATTATTTGTTTTAAATTATTGCTTCAGATGTAGTAAGAATGCTTTACTTGTTTTTCGCCTGTAATTTTTAGTGCAATCAATTTAAAATTAAGACGGTTGATGATATGTGGGGGTTGGAGCAGATGTGACAACGATGAAGTTTTCTGTAGACGGCGACAGTGAGGGTTGATTGCGGATCTACATAAAATAAATGGAGACCGTGAGATACCTTTTAGGCACCTTAGTTGCATACTAGCACCCATTCACTAAGCAAGAATCCAATGAAAGTCCAGCTATATTAGCTGTGCACTCAGTCCTTACTGTTATTAGTTTATATGTCTGTTAGTATCTAGTCTAGGATGCATCACGTGGAGGAAGAACAGTTAAAAATATTGGAATGTGTGTCTTTAGAACTATTACTCAAACCCTCGGGATTATTAGCAATATTCGTACTGTAAGTTGAATAAATATAAATGATTGTTATATGAAATTGTATTTCATAGTTGATATTATCTTACATATCTATTTTTGCTTTTGCTATATTCAATGGTAACAGTGATAATAATGCGGATACAAACTTCGTTTGCTGTCCTACTTTACAACTACTAATTGAAAAAGGAAATGTCATGTATTTTACTTGGAAATTTGGATACGAACCTAGCACTGTTGAAAGTGATAAAGATTTTTTTTCAAAACTTTTAAAAGAAGAACTAAAGGACAATATTGAAACTGATGGTGATACGACTGAGGTTTGTTTGGACAGTTTTATTTTTTGTAAATTATTTGAAAGAAGTAAAGTTGATAAGGGACCGAATTACCAATCAACAAGTGACTCAACCGACCAATCACTATCCCCCTTTTTTGATTGTTTGATCCAATCAGGTGATTGAAAAGTTAGTCTACATTGTGATTTGACGATACCGATTTACATTCGATAAGTGCCAATCATAGTGACGTCGGATTATATGAAAGATTATGGACTGAATATCAAGCCCATCCCCATATATTCGATATGTATTATTTGGAATATTTGATTCTGGTCTGAAAATTTGTGGTGTTCTTGTTTTGACCCCTGGGACTAGTAGGTTAGCAAGCCAATGTTTTCGGGCAATAAGTAGCTCACTTGAGCACCCAAACATAATACTTTTGTACACTACATAGTTTAGTGGGATGCTAATGACCCTGAGGATTTGAGTAATGCTTGTAAAGTCTCAATTTCCAATGATGGTGATATTCCTGACTGTTAGTCCTCCACGTGGTGCATCCTGGACTAGGTGCCAACAGGCATCTAGACTAATAACAGCAGGGTCCGAGTGCACAGCGGTATAACTGGGCTTCCGCTACGGCGGGTGGGTGCGAACATACACCCAGGATATTTAAAAGGTATCTAAAGGTATACGTATATTATATGTAGCCCTTCGGCTAAGGGAGATAACCCTGACAAAAAATCAGGTGGCCTCGTCAATCTTTGCGAACAGTGGCGACGTCACAAGGATGCCGTCTACCAGCCAAGAAACTTTGTTATTCTTCCACGTTTGTCTACGCTTGTCAAGCCATCGAAATCGATCGTTCTACATGTCGTATAAATATGGGAAATAATGAAGAGGTAACGCCACGTCACCAACCAAAATGAATGAATGACATAGTTTAGGGTTAGAAACCGACGTGGATCCCCATTTGGTGGGATCAAACCTATGCTCATCCCTGCACAATGATAGAATTGAATGAAAGTACCAATACTTGTTTAAAATTATAATCATTATTTAAAAGTAGATTTTGTAATTTATGTGTGCAGATTGTATGGAACGAAACTCTGGAAGAAGAAATTAACTTTGATATTGGCGAATGTGACAGTTGTGATATAGACACTTCAACGCAAGATGAGTGCTGCGACATTCTACATGCTGCATCCAATTCTGATTCATTCAAACCGACAATAGCTTCGGACGAAACCGCTCGACTTCTTTTGGATACTAGCGAAGGTAGAAAGTATTTGTTGAATGACCTGGCCGAACTTCTTACATTTTTCCAGCGTTTGAGAGAAGATTTGCTCGAAAGACAATGCATCGAAGATTCGACCGGTTCGACCTATGGTTTGCAAACGTTGCAAAATATGATTTTTCAGGTTGGTGACACGATTTAATAATCATTTCTATATTCGTACTGCCCGATAAGCATAACGAATTTCTTGGACAGCAGACGGCGTTTCTGTTCGCAAAGGTTATCTGATTTTTTGTCAAGGTTATCTCTCTTAACCGAACAGCTGCATATGGTATACGTATACCTTAAGATACCTTTCAAAAATACCTCCAGTGTATGTTTGGACCCATCCACCGAAAAGGAACTCGATTATTTTATTGCTGCATATGGACACCTAGTTTAGAATGCACCACGTGGAGGAGGAACAGTTAGGAATAATGCCATTATGGGAAATTGAGACTTTATAAGCATCCCAATATTCTATTAAGAAAATTATTTAAATGTTATTCATTGTTCAATTTTTAGCATTTGCCTTCAATCGTGCAGTCGTGTTCCAAACCAGATGTAGACAAAATAATTAGTGATATTGAAAGCGTTCAAAATAGTCTGAATAACAGGTATGTTTTGTTTTTGTAGTACACAATTCACCTTAAAAAGGAATATATATTTATACTATTTAGATTTTGTGTATATATATTTACAGTAGTTGACTTAAAAGGAATTATATCAATTCTCCAAAAGTCAGTTCGCTTGCGAAAGCTTTGGTGTTTGGATTAATCCTCATAACACCTACTGTGTTACAATTATATCTGTTAATATTGTCGTTATTAAGGATAAGTACCCTACATGGTTACTACCTTCCAGGATGCATCACATGGAAGTAGAACAGTCAGAAATATAACCATAATTGGGACTTTATAAGCATTACTCAACTCCTCAGGATCAGTGTATGGTTGGGTCGAAACAGACGCAGTGACCATACGTCCCATGCTCCTGTGCGGAGTGTATGCATCTGAAACCTGGACTCTTACAGGCTCAGAGATCATGAAGCTCAACAAGATTTCTTAGATATATTTGGCACAACACTCATTTTGCATCATCCGTATCAAGGGACTGGACGTAAAAGATCAGTAACCGACAAATTCGAGATGACCTCCAAATTTACGAACTTCCTTCTTTCGTATCGCGACAACGTAGACTCGGCTGGTTTGAACACGTTCTTCGTAAAAATCATGATAAAATAATGTGACTTTGCCACCAACTTTTGTTATTATATTATTATTGTAAGATGAATTGACCACTTGCATTCCAGTTCGTTAACGCAATTGATGATGATCCGTACGAAAGCAGGATATTTGGATCGTTTGGTCGAACGTTTGCTGGATCAGAAGCGTCAAGTTGAACTTGCTAAGAGTCGAGAAGCGTCTATCAAATTGGACATTAGTGAAGCGTCCAACGAGATAGATTTAAAAACCACAGAGCTGTTGGCATTACGATCATCATGTAAAAACGTTGTTAGCATTGTAAGTATTCTTGATTACTTTTTTAGCTGCCTAACCGAAAGGCAACCAGCTCTGTTAGTCTGGATGCATCATGTGGAGATGACAGTTGGGATTATTACTCAAATTCTCAGGACCACTAACATCGGGGAAAATGGAATAGCACTACTATCTACAAGGATTAACAGGATTACCTGATTCTTGTCAGAGTTATCTCCCTTTGGCAAATGATTCTATACTCTTAAATGAGGCAAACACTGGATACATTAATTTGTGACAGGTAAACTAGTCACTTCTATATCTACACGGCTTGATAAGCATAACAAACACTTCTCGGCCACTATTCTCAAAGATTGAAGGAGACCAAAGGCAATACATGGTATACATATACTTTAAGGAAACATTTTAGTACCCTGGCGTAAGTTGAAGCTGATCGCTTTGCACTCAGTTTAGGATTATCACCGTCATTGGAAATTCAGATTCTATAAACATTACTCCATTCCTTAAGATGATTAGCATATCAGACAGTGGATACCTACGTGCAACAACAACAAAAGTTAGTGGCAATGCCACATCTTCATTGGTTCCAAATTCGCATAGCGTCTCTGATACCTACGTGCATCGCTCCATATAAGGTTACCTTATACACTTGTTATCCCGATTCCGTTCCATGTTGGCCTAAGTTCAAAACACTTTATAGAGTAACCAAATAATGACTATCATTATTGTTGAAAATTAAAACTTGAGGAGCATCACTTACATGTATATACATATATTGCTTAAATCAGTAAACATGATACGATTGGTTGATTTTCTTTATTTTAGTTGGAAACAGAATTATCGAAAATATGCAATAGGCCCGTTCAAATTGATACACAAGGGCTAATTTTGTGATCATTGTATTTTTTTAATTTTATTTTCTGTATTTTATACATAATTACACTTATTGTGAAAATAGTATATTTTGAGTGTCGGCTATGTTAAAAATAAATTATAAATCAACTAAGTCATGATCGAGTTGCCATCATTTGTTCCACCGGGTTGTCTGTGAAAATTCATTTCATGTAAGCATCATTATCGGTGGTAAACACCCCAGGGATGCCAATGATCCTGAGGATTTGAGTAATGTTTATAAAGTTTCAATTTCCAATGATTATATTTCTGACTGTTCGTCCTCCACATGATGCATCCTGGACTAGGTGCCTATAGGCACGTAGACTAATAACAGCGGGGTCCGAGTGCACAGTGTTACAACTGGGCTTCCGCTACGGCGAGTGGTTGCGAACATTCATCCATGATACTCAAAAGGTATCTAAGGTATTCGTATACCATATGTAGGCCTTGGGCTAAGGCGGCCTCGTCAATCAGTGGCGACATCACAAGGATGCCGTCTACTAGCCAAGAAACTTTGTTATTCTTCCGCGTTTGTTACGCTTATCAAACCATCGAAATCGATCGTTCTACATGTCGTATAAATATGGGAAATAATGAAGAAGTGATCACGTCACCGACCAAAAAAACACCCCCCACTAGTCATTATGCAAACTATTACATATTCTGGATTTGAGCATTTGATAGTAAAACCTCATTTTCTTCATTCTGGACTGACAGAAAAGGAAAACCAAGCGCGGCGCTTTCAATGGGTGTCGATATGCAGCCAGAGTACTTGAAAGCCTTATCATACTATATGTAGTCACTTGGCCTTCATTAAAAATAATATCTCAAGTAGATAACTGTTGGTAGACGTGTGAATTAATGTCCCTTGTCTAACAATCATGGTCAGACAGCATACATTAAAACAGTTTGATTTTTGGATATCACCTTCCTACTGTCCAATCGTTTAAGACTAGTCAAGAACACTCATCTGTAACCGTAGAATTAATACACTGGTATCGGTTAATCAACGCTCACGAATTTTTTTATAAGTGATGGCCCATTGGTACAGCGCTCGACTGAACTCAAATCACAACACCCACATCGATTACGTGTTCCCGTTCAGCTACAATCAGACGTTTCCCGTAAAACAATTAAAGTAAAAGTCATTTATCAGGTAACAAAAGCATTACTCCCAGGACGAACGCGGGGATCGAGATATTCTGCTTTCAATGTTTGAAGGTGTTGGGCGAACCAACTAGCTGGATGTATTACTGCACATACCAGACGGAGTAAACAGGGACCACGCAACGAAAAGATATTTAATCATAGAACAGTTGTACGAAATATTAACTCTCGGTACGCGTATTAGTCCCGACAAGTGTCAAACTGAACATTCCAAAATTTCGAGATTTACAATGTAAATAAGTCGAAAATCAGTGATAGGGATATTTGTCAAAGTCACTAGGCAAAATAAGAAAAGTTTCATGAGTTGTCACATTAAACACGGATTGTTAGATATTTAAATATTCAAATCCTGGAACGTTGAATATTGCTTTCGAATTGCCATGCCCTTATGCAGTGCAACCTATCCCAAATCCACCAATAAGGACTTTATTTTGCTAAACGTATGTAAAAATCACCATTCAGTAATGCCACCACACGGATGTCAATCTACCAAAAATTTCATTGGCTTTCATATAGAACTGTAGTAACAAGTATCCCGACATGCCCTATTAATATATAAATATATTTAGGTTGTCATAACATCAAAACTCATCATGCTTACAAAGTGGATAAAACAAAATGTTTATTCAATAAAATATGCATCACCAAGTGAAGGAAACCAACGAACGTACCAAATCTTACACCTGAAATTATATATATATATATATATATATATATATATATATATATAATATATCAGAACAGTGTTACTACATGTACATATTGTATACAGAGACGAAAAATAAGTCATCATTTATATTATAAAATAAACCTACTTTTGAAACGATTTTTCTATGCGCAAGAAACTGAACAACCAAAGTTAGTGGCAATGCCACATCTTCATTAATTCCAAACTCGCATAGCATCTCGGACAATTGTTCACGGTTTTCGGAGGCGTGTAGGGATATGTCAGTCCATCGACTTAACCATTGTTTCCAAGTGCCGGCCAAGACTGTAAAGATCGTCCCGAACAACATCCATCCTTTCCTCTTCTTCCAGTCGGTATTTGGACAAACCAGGGTTACGATACGTGAGATTGCATCAGGATTTCTACGAAGAACATGTCCAAACCAGCGCAATCTTCGTTGTCGCGATACCAATGAAGGAAGATCATGAAATTGAAGGTCATTTCAAATTTGGCGGTTACTAATCTTTTTCGTCCACTCCCTTGATACGGAGTATGCAAAATGGGTGTTGTGCCAAATGTATCTGAAACATCTTGCTTCAAATTTATCAAGCTGCTTGATATCTAACCCTGTAAGAGTCCGTTTCAGCTGCGTACTGCGCGAACCAACAAGAAAATGTTCATTTTTGTTTTTGAGTTGATGGATTTACGTCTCCATAGTGGATCGACAAGCTTTCCAAACGCAGCAGCAGCTAAACAAATTCGACGATTTACCTCATTGGATGAACCACCGTCAGAAGTAATTAAGGAGCCCTGATAAGTAAATTCCTTTACATTGGGGAGCACAACATCATTTAATACAATCCTTGCATCAGGAGCTTGAGACATGACTGATTTTTTTGGGTTGATCTTCAAACCATATTCACCGGAAACATTCACGAGAAAATCTAATGCATGCTTCAACTGAGATTCGTTCTCAGCTAGAAGTACAGCATCATCAACGTATTCTAAGTCCGTAATGGGCCTAGTACCAACATACACACCTTCCATTTGTACAGAGATCTTGGCAAATATAGCATCAATTGCATAGTTAAACAAAAGTGGAGCAGCCACGCAGGGTTCAGTTACGTATTGGAAGCTTTATATGCATTATTTGCATAGATTTTAAACGGATTCGATACCTATACAAAGTAACTAAATTCTCCGTCAATAAACCGTTGTGTAGCATAATTACATCCCCGAAATAAAGTAAACACGAAAGAGGTTTCATCGCGTGGCGGGAACTGATGGCTAAAGTGCTTATGCACACGTTTATCACAGTTAAATTAAACAAAACATTTTTATTTGGTTACAAAAATTAATTTAATTTTTCTTTATTTAATAGTTTAAAAAATAATTTAAATAATTATTTTATAATATTTAATAAAAATTTATTTTATTTTTAAATATAGTAAAAATCTAATATTGTTTACTTCGTTAACCAAAAATAATTTGATAAAATTTAATTAATATTTAGCGGTTTCAGTTCAGAATTTATAAAATATTTACAATTGTGTACAAATTGAGAAACGTTTTTTGGTACTTGGTTTTATTGTAATTTAATTTTTGGTAAGAAATAAGAACTGAGGTATAAAAAGAGTTTATAAAAAATTGCAAATTAAAATGAAAAACAGATAATGCATTGATAAAGCTAAAAGTTACAGTCTATTTAAATGTTAATAATAAAACAGATTTAATATTACAATGCATACATTCTTAAAATGTAAAAAAAGTTTAGGATAACGCCCCCACATAATGTGCAGCGTGACGAACGCCATACCTAAAGAGAGAATGTATTTTAAGAATTGTATATATATATATATATATATATATATATATATATATATATATATATATATATATATATATATTATTAAAATACATTTTATCGATAGGTAGGGCGTACAGTATTAATCTAAAAAACGTCTAGTAGTCAATGTTAAACATATTAAAATATTTAAACTAAGGGTATTAAAATACAAATAAATTTTCCTATATTACATATTTTTTTTAATTTCAGTCATTTAAAAAAAATTAACTAGTATAATAGATTAACTCTTTTATAATTATAATTTGGATTTTGATTGTAATGGTAATACATTTAAACTTTAAGCATAACTGACAATACAATTAACATAATCCATTAAATAATACAATAAAAAAATTTGACGCTTTAAAGACCATATTTTATGAAAAGATTATTACACGCGTTCAAACTTTATGCTAAAATCTTTGTTTTATGTCATATCACATTTCTTTTAATTTAATCCTTTTAAATAATATTTAGATAAGTTTTCTGTAATCTAGAAATATTTTCTGTTATTTTTTATTATTTATTTAAAACTAGTTCTTATTGGTTTGTTGAGTGGAAAACATAATATTTGACCATGTTATTTTTGTTATCTAATTGTATTTAAATTTATATTTAATGCGTACAAACAAAACTTTGTTATTAGGCTAATAAGAAAATGTAATCACATTAATTTTAGTTTACAAAAAACTACTAATGCTTACTAAACCTAGTTATAACATTAGTTTTGGTTTTTTAATATTTCACTATAATATTTCCCAAATATCTAAAAAGAAAATTGAAGGATTTAATATAGTGTACGCTAATTTTAATAAGCAAATAATGTTTTATTTTAAAACAATTAATACATGGTGCAATTAGATAATATATATCACAAAAACAATCAGAGTTTTAATGTATTTAATGTATAAAATTAACATACTTTAATGGTATTCCGTATAGCTTAACGTTATTTTACAGAAATTCTTA
Organism: Cardicola forsteri; assembly: GCA_025895645.1. Lineage (NCBI taxonomy): Eukaryota > Metazoa > Platyhelminthes > Trematoda > Strigeidida > Aporocotylidae > Cardicola > Cardicola forsteri. The sequence goes on along the minus strand of JAKXYG010001349.1, from coordinate 811 downwards.
ATAAACATTTTTTTAATATCCAGAAATTAATAAACTTAACAGTTAGTAATTTCCAAAATTTCTAGCATATTTTTAATGTTACAATTAAGAACACAAATAGGGTAATATACAAGATAAGTAAAAAAATTTAAGTCCTCGACTTTTACTTTATCTAAAAAAATTAATAATTTTAAAAAAAATAAAAACACAAAATAATAATAATTACAATTATATTAAAGTAAAAATATAAATTAATCATAATGTAAAATAAATAAATGTACAGTAGGCGAGGAATTTGAATCAAACTAGATTTTTTTATATTTTATTTTTAAAGTAAATTATTGTATATTCTTAAATTAGCAAACATTTTTTATATGCTATAAAAATTTAATTAACGCATTATATATATTTTTTAATGTACGACGTTAATATATACGCTGGTAATGCAATGCCTAAACTAAATGTAGCATGGTAAATAGTAAACAGGCATACGCTTAAAGTAAATGAAACTGATAGGTTGATGCAAAAATCACATTTTATTAGCTGTGTCTATTGGTATTTTGGCACCAGGACTTTGTAATTTAAAAGCTATTCTAAGCAAAAATAACCATATGAGTAAAATAGTGTTGCATAAAACGTATAAGAGATTTTGACAACAATTTCAATTTTTATGTAAAAATTTTTTTTATCGCAGATTAAGCAGCTTTTATTCAGACCAATTATAAAAGTAGTACTATTACCTCTTAGTTATGCTTTTCAAAAATAGAGTTTTCTTCGTGTTTTTGTAATAAAATTTAATTAAAAAACAGATTGTTTTATCTTTCAGGATTTT
>JAKXYG010000809.1:0-42544 GCA_025895645.1 Cardicola forsteri | reverse complement strand
CATGAATAATTTGTCTTATGGTATCAAATGGAACCAAGGCAGATTAACAGATTTGGATTTTGCAGATGATATTGGTATACTCAGTGAAACACCAGAAATAATGCAAAATATAACAACACGACTCAGTGATATCAATTCTCGTATTGGCTTACAAATTAATTGTTCAAAGACAAAAATGTTGTGCATAAAGTCAAACAATGATTTGCCTATCAAAATTAGTGGACAAAATATTGATACTGTTAATTCCTTTACATATCTAGAAAGCATCATTGGTAAAGACGGACAAACCGAAATTGATGTTAAAGCCAGACAATGTCAGTCTTCAATAGACTCAAATCAATATGGTCATGTTTTTCCATTTGCCTAAAGACAAAAATTTGTTTGTACGCATCAATAATCATTCCTACGGCAATATATGGGAGTGAAACGTGGAAACGTACGAACAAGATTAATAAGATGGTGGATGTTTTTTATCGCCGGTGTCTTAAAAGTATTTTAAAGATTACCTGGCGCGATCACATTTTAAATAATGAGATCATAAAAAGAACTGACTCTCGTTTACTCTATGACATTATTAAAATTAGACGAAGAAAATTACTTGGTCAAATTCTACGTTTACCGCCCGAAAGACCAGCACAAACGGTTTTGGAATAGACAATTGTAAATAGTAAAAGAAAGGTTGGCAGATCAAAGAAAACTTGGCTAAGAACTATTCGGGAAGATCTAATTAAAATAAATGTTTTATAGGTACAAGTGAAACGTTTGGCAAAATGTTCAAATAGATAGAAACATTTTGTTGTCTTATGTTTTTTTTAAATTACGAGACTTTAATGTTAATGTTTTGCTGTAATTGTTATATTATTGTCCCATGCTTATTTTTTAAATTAAAAGGGTTTTGTAATAATAATAATAGTAATAACAGCATTGCGAAATAAATGTAAAAGTAGTAATGCGCAACTTTTAAGCAATTACTTAAATTATGAATAAAGCAACAATAGTTAATTATTGGCCAAATAGCATATTTAAAAAAAGTTATTTTGTTTTCTTTTAGAATAAATAGATTTTTTACTCGTTTTAATATTTTTAAATATGGGATACATGCTTATAAAATCGTAAATATTTTAAATAATAGGTGCCCAAGTTTTTAATTATTGGTATTATTTTTACTGTGTAATTACCCAAACTGATTGGATGTACAAAACATTTGCCAAATAAATAATAAAATTTATCAAGTTTTATTTTTATGCAGTGGTTAATGCACCATTGATAGAAGTTTGATAAATTTTATTGTATAAAGCGGTGTGTCAATTCCGAGCTTCTGTCGTTGTAATCGTAAAACATTTGTATGTCATTCGCAAAAATAAATATTTTACCGTGTGATATTGCTCTATCAATATCGTTAATATAAAGTAAAAAATGAATAAAGCCTAATACACTACCTTGTCTGACCCCACTATCAATTTTTTGAGACTATAAAACTTGATTTTTAATTTTGATTACCTGGGTTCTGTTTGTAAAAAATGATTTTACCCATAAAAGTACTGGGTTAAGAATGCAACTTGAATTGATATTTTAAATGAGCTTATTGTGTGGTACTTTATCAAATGTTGTTTTTAAGTCAATGAATAGAACAATTATAGATTTTTGTTTGGTTTGTTTTGTGTGACATAGTTAAAAAATTTAATCTGACATGTGAAAGTTGATTTTTATAAGTAAATCCATGTTGAAATGGATTTAGTAAATTATTATTTGTCAAGTGATTTAAGATTTCAAATTTGATTTTTTTTTGCATAGTGCAAGAGATTATTGAAGTAATGTTTATAATTCTATAATTATTTAAATAAGCTTTATTACTGCATTTGAAAATGGGCGTAATATTTTATTGTTTTCAACGTTCTGCATTAATTGTATTTGTAAGACTAGTTTGAAATAGTTTAATTAATACAAAATAGAATTTGTGGCAACTATATTTTATTATGTTTGTTGTAATGCCATTTGGGTCAGGGTAATTACAGTTTTTAAGTAATTGAATTACTTTTTTAATGTTATTTAGGGTAAAGATAATTGTAGTTTTAAAGGAATTTATATTTTTTGTTTTGCTTAAAGATATATAGTTGTTAATTATATAAGAGTAATTTAAGGAAAACAATTTATTAAATGCATTACATATATCCACAGTATTGAAAGGAATTTGTCTATTGCATTTAAAGATACGGGGTAAGGAATCTTTCAATTTAGTTTAGAATTTATAAATGTTTGTAATGTTTTTAATAATGTTTTTTGTAAAGCTGTATGTGCTTCAGATATTAGGGTGCATATAAAGTGTTGTTCTAGTTTTTTACGTATTTGAAGTACGTTGACTAATGTGTTAAAACATTTGCTTTTATGATATTCTTTATCTAGTTTTTTAACTTTATCTGTATATGTTAAGGAATCCATATTGTTCCATGGATATCATAAAGTTAGCAAATAAGAAATAAATTATGTACTATATAGTTTATATTTGTAATAAATTTGTGATTAATAAGGTTAACATTGCTTAATAATAGTAATTTATCCCAATTTAATGATTAAAAATGTTTATTTGTTTGAGACCAATCAAGTAATTAGAAATTAATATAATAGTTAACTAATACTTTTGTGGTTGGTTTATAGTAATAAAAAAACATAAATTTACTTTGTGGTCATATTCTGAAAAGGAGTCGTTTATGTTAGTGTGCTCTACCATTATATTTTTTGAAAATATTAGGTTTAAAATACTTAATTGTCTAGTTGGTTTGTGTATGTGTTAAGTCTAATTTTGCAAAAAGGTAGTTGTAACAAATTTGTTATATTTGGGTGGGTAGTTCAAAGAGGATCATTGTATTTCAGATAAGTTAAAGTCACCTCTAGTAAAAAAATAATCAAATGGTTAAATTGATATACAGTTAAACATGTTGATAAAATTGTTCAAATATGCGTTTAAAAAATTTGGGGAATTATAGACACATGTTAATAATAGTTTAAATTTATTGTTAAAAATTATTAAAACGCCTATAATGTTTTGTATATTGTTAATAGGAAATTTGCAGAATAATAAAAAAAAGGATTTCTTAACGTAAATAATACATGTACCTCTCCTATGTTTAGTTTTGTCTTGTTTAAACATGTTATAAAGATCAATTAATATTTTGAAATTGGGGATAGAATCATAGCACTATAATTCAATTAGTAAAATTGCGCTTAGAGGTGCCGGGGTGGTTTAGCAGTACAGCGTTCAAATTCGGACCTCGGTGGATATGGGTTCGGATTGCATTACCGGCACTAAAATGCGGGTCTACGTTCGGCTTTGTTAAAATATCTACTGCTAAAATACGTTTTTTGTAAAACATTTAAAGTAGCAAACATAAAATAAAAAATAAATATATGCATAGCTTTTTAAAATATAAATTTTGTTTAAAACAGATCTGGCATTGATAATAACTTGGGTAAAATAATTAATGTTGTTTATGTGTGTATGTGTAAAATTTTGTACTATTAACAATTGTTGTTTGTGCTAAGCAAAATGATTTAAATAATTTAATAATTAACAATGCAAGGAGTGTATACGTATGAGATAATTTAGCTTAGAAGAGAATAAATTAAATTAGTGTAAATTAACATAAATTAAAATTGGTGGTTTTGTGATGATAGAACGAACAGTTATAAATGACGAAAGATTAATTGTTCGATTTTGTGTAAAATATTTTTGGGGTTTTTAAAATATTTTTTATAGTTGGGTTTTAAAATAAATATTTTTTTGTTATTTATTTAAGCATTAAAGTATGGTGTTTTCATAAAATTGTATTAAGGAGTTAAAAATTTGTTAACAACAGGTTGAATGCAAAAAACTGTATTAGCAATACAATTTAAAGATTTTGAAAAATAAAAAAATTGTTTTAATTATGGAAGGGGTTGTTTGTCTAGTTATAATTGGTTGACTAGGATATATTGTTTGATGGGAAACATTAGTGTTAACGTTTAAACTTTGTTTGTAAATTTTACTTTGAGGTATTTAACTTTAAATGCGGAGCCAACAGTTGGGTAGTTATGTTTTTGTGGATTTTGATTTGTGCAAAAATATATTGACTTAGGTTTATTTCTGAGTAAACTAGTAATCCAATTTGCAGAGTATATGTTTGGATTGCTTACTTAATGTAGAGGTTGAGCAAAATTTTGTAATGTTTTTTGTAGGTTATTGAGTTTTTCAAGTTGGTATTTTTTTTAAATTGTTTATTGTAAAAGATTAATAGTAAAATTTGTAGATTAGTTTTTTTGATTATATTAGTTGGCTATTTAAATACGATGTTTGTAGCATATGCGTTTGCAGAGTAAAAGGACTTTAGATATGCTAATATCTTTATATTGGGTTAGTTTCTAAATACGTTTTGAGGAGTTAATTAATTTGCTAACGTAGATATAAGACTCGAAACAAATACTTTTAGGGCATGTATGTTCGTTTAATTGTTTGCGAAAACAGAAATAAGTAAATTTATTTTTTAATAAACCTGCTTTGTTTACAATGGTCATGACGTTTTTTTATGCGTATTTTATCAATTACGTTTAATAAAATGACGTTGCATGATTGCTTTAATATATCTATTATTTCCAATGACATAAAACCAACTATTGTATTAATGTTGACATTGTTGACATTGGTAAAATGGTTGAGCCGCATTAGTGTTTCTAAATAATTTCCAAGATTATTGATTTGGGTTTTTAAATCCGATAAATTATTGTTTTTGCGTTTGGTTTTTTTTTGGTATAATCACGATTAATAGCTTTATCAAAGTTATTTGTGATGTTTGTTAACACGTCTGTAGGATTTTAATTAATATTTAAAATTTCGTTAAATTTATGCATAAAAAGATTATTATAAACAAAGTTCAGATGACTAAAATTTATTAAGTTAACACATTTGTAATAATAAGTCATTAAAAAAATATTAATATATAATGTTAGTTAAAAAAAATAGATGTAATAATAAATCAATATATTAAATATTACAATAATATTATAAAACATTATTAAATATAAAATAAGAAAATATAAATCCTAATGTTATGCTTAGAATTTGTTTACTTGGTTGCCGTCAGCAATAGTAATTGTTTGAACAATTTGAAAAAACTTCCAAACGTTTACCAGTTATAAATATTTTTTTTAAAAGTTTATTTAATTTAATTATGTGTAAAATAGATAATTTAATTTCATTTATTTATAAATAAATTTAAAATTAATTACGTACACGGTTTTTTGCAACACGATTCGAACTAAAACAATATTCCTCTTTTATGAAGTTAAGTATTTACTATATTATATAAATATAATCGCCCAACTATTGCATTAATTACAAAAAACTAAAAAGTTATATCGACAAAACCGAGTGTTAACATTTTTTATCAACTATCTTTTATATAATTTTTTACATATTTTATCTAACAAATAATAATATATACAAAGTAGAGCAATTTATTTATATACAAATTATATATGTGTGCTATAGATTTAAAAAAAACAAATATAAAATGCGACTTTAACAGTACAAATTAGTATAAATAATTTTGTTTTTTAATAAAATTTGTAACATATACTTTAATTAAACAAAATGCGAATTAATTAATTTAACACAGTGTAAATATATGCACATTAAGTTACTTAATAATAATAACAGATTCCGTTTCTAAAAATATAACGCATAAAATGTGCAAAATGTATTTATTGGTAAAAAATATTTATTATTTTTATTTTAATTTTATGTTTGCTACTTTAAGTGTTTTACGAGAAACACCTTTTAGCAGTGGACAATTAGCGCTAGACCACCCCGGCACATATTAAACAGTAATAAATCAACAATCTTAAATCTTTGTTTCTACATTAAAATATAAATTATTGTCCAACACATGTGTTAATCAATTACAGGTATCCACATTGAGAAAATTATTTACGTTTTATAGTTTATCTGATAAGAAATACCTAGTTTTTTAAGCACAATAACTTAAACAAATTTTAAAAATTTGGCAACTTTCACCAATTATAAAAATTTTTATTGTAGTGTATTAAATTTGTCATTGTGTCAGAAAAATCAAATACCTCATTAATGTTATTAAATAAACATAAGTATTGATTATACTATATAAATGTAATTGCCATTTTATTGCATTAATTACAAAAAATTAATACGGTTTGTTGACTGAAAGCAGTGTTAAAAATTATATCATCCATTCTTTTTGCTACCATTTTTTTATTATTTTATTAAACACGTTTTTATACATACAATGTAGATGACATTATTTGTATACAGATTAAGTATATGTAAGCTACAGATTGAGGAAAACAAAATATATTATACGTCTTTACAAAAAATATACATAAAAAATATATTTTAATAATTTCAACTAGCTGGATTAGGAACACACGTAACCTAAGCAATAAATATTGATCTTGTTATATTTATTGAGTGAAGATATTGTTAGTGTATTAGAAAAAATGATATAAATAGGTTAGTATCAATGCACAACATTTAAACAATTATATACTTTGATAAACTAAAACACTTGTTTTATATTTTGATTTGTAATTTTTTGGATTGTTAAGTGAACGTTTTTGTACAATATGGAACAATTTAAAAACATGGTGCGCAAACACCAATAAAGTATAATGTGACTTTAGTTGCACAAGTTAGTACAAAGAATAGTGATTTATATAAAACATGTAACATGTTTTTTTAAACATAATGCAAAATTATTTAACTTTACCAAGTTAAAATATTTTGCACATTATGTTACTCGATAAACATACCAGGTTTTGGTTCTAAAATGTAACGCATAAAATGCGAAAAATGTAATTATTGATAAATACTAAACAATTATTTGATAATAATAAATAAAAAATGTTTAATGTTTGTTTCTACACAAAAATATTGTTTATTACTCTACACTTGTTTTAATTATTTGCAGGTATGTACATATATTATTTTATTTACTTTTTATATTGTATGTGCCAACAGACACTTATGATTTAAACAGAAAAAATTGAACATATTGAAATAGATTGCTAACTTTTACCAGTTGTAAATATTTGTACTGTGGTTTATTAAATTTGCTGTTGTGTAACATAGAAAACTTAATACCATGTGCCCGCAAATTAATTTAACAATAATCACGTAAACGGCAGCACACTTAGCCTTTTGCAACACGTTTTGCACAACGTCATTAATGATATTAATTAAACATAAGTATTGATTATACTATATAAATGTAATTGCCATTTTATTGCATTAATTACAAAAAATTAATACGGTTTGTTGACTGAAAGCAGTGTTAAAAATTATATCATCCATTCTTTTTGCTACCATTTTTTTATTATTTTATTAAACACGTTTTTATACATACAATGTAGATGACATTATTTGTATACAGATTAAGTATATGTAAGCTACAGATTGAGGAAAACAAAATATATTATACGTCTTTACAAAAATATACATAAAAAATATATTTTAATAATTTCAACTAGCTGGATTAGGAACACACGTAACCTAAGCAATAAATATTGATCTTGTTATATTTATTGAGTGAAGATATTGTTAGTGTATTAGAAAAAATGATATAAATAGGTTAGTATCAATGCACAACATTTAAACAATTATATACTTTGATAAACTAAAACACTTGTTTTATATTTTGATTTGTAATTTTTTTGGATTGTTAAGTGAACGTTTTTGTACAATATGGAACAATTTAAAAAACATGGTGCGCAAACACCAATAAAGTATAATGTGACTTTAGTTGCACAAGTTAGTACAAAGAATAGTGATTTATATAAAACATGTAACATGTTTTTAAACACAATGCAAAATTATTTGACTTTACCAAGTTAAAATATTGCACATTATGTTACTCGATAAACATACCAGGTTTTGGTTCTAAAATGTAACGCATAAAATGCGAAAAATGTAATTATTGATAAATACTAAACAATTATTTGATAATAATAAATAAAAAATGTTTAATGTTTGTTTCTACACAAAAATATTGTTTATTACTCTACACTTGTTTTAATTATTTGCAGGTATGTACATATATTATTTTATTTACTTTTTATATTGTATGTGCCAACAGACACTTATGATTTAAACAGAAAAAATTGAACATATTGAAATAGATTGCTAACTTTTACCAGTTGTAAATATTTGTACTGTGGTTTATTAAATTTGCTGTTGTGTAACATAGAAAACTTAATACCATGTGCCCGCAAATTAATTTAACAATAATCACGTAAACGGCAGCACACTTAGCCTTTTGCAACACGTTTTGCACAACGTCATTAATGATATTAATTAAACATAAGTATTGATTATACTATATAAATGTAATTGCCATTTTATTGCATTAATTACAAAAAATTAATACGGTTTGTTGACTGAAAGCAGTGTTAAAAATTATATCATCCATTCTTTTTGCTACCATTTTTTTATTATTTTATTAAACACGTTTTTATACATACAATGTAGATGACATTATTTGTATACAGATTAAGTATATGCTCTAGCTACAGATTGAGGAAAACAAAATATATTATACGTCTTTACAAAAATATACATAAAAAATATATTTTAATAATTTCAACTAGCTGGATTAGGAACACACGTAACCTAAGCAATAAATATTGATCTTGTTATATTTATTGAGTGAAGATATTGTTAGTGTATTAGAAAAAATGATATAAATAGGTTAGTATCAATGCACAACATTTAAACAATTATATACTTTGATAAACTAAAACACTTGTTTTATATTTTGATTTGTAATTTCGGGATTGTTAAATAAAACGATTTTTTTTGGATTGTTAAGTGAACGTTTTTGTACAATATGGAACAATTTAAAAAACATGGTGCGCAAACACCAATAAAGTATAATGTGACTTTAGTTGCACAAGTTAAGTACAAAGAATAGTGATTTATATAAAAACATGTAACATGTTTTTTTAAACACAATGCAAAATTATTTACTTTACCAAGTTAAAATATTTGCACATTATGTTACTCGATAAACATACCAGGTTTTGGTTCTAAAATGTAACTTATAAAATGCGAAAAAATGTAATTATTGATAAATACTAAACAATTATTTGATAATAATAAATAAAAAATGTTTAATGTTTGTTTCTACACAAAAATATTGTTTATTACTCTACACTTGTTTTAATTATTTGCAGGTATGTACATATATTATTTTATTTACTTTTTATATTGTATGTGTTTAACAGACACTTATGATTTAAACAGAAAAAATTGAACATATTGAAATAGATTGCTAACTTTTACCAGTTGTAAATATTTGTACTAAATGGTTTAATTAGAATTTGCTGTTTAATTGTAGCATAGAAAGGTTTAATACCATGTGCTACCTAATTAATTTATTAATAATCACGTCAGCAACAGCTTTGTAGCCTTTTTACAGCGTTTTGCACTGGCGATATTAATGATATTAATTAAAACATAGAAGTATTGGTTATACTATGTATTATTAATTGCCAATTTGTTGTATAATTACAAAAAATTCAATACAGTTTGGTGAGCTTCGAAAACAGTGGAGTAAAATTATCATCCATTTTTTGCTATATTTTTATTAATTTTATTCAGCTTGCGTTTTCATAATACAAATGTAGATGACTTGATGTATTTGTACTTCAGATTCAATATCATGCTTCTAAATTGAAGAAACAATATCTTAACGTCTTCACAAAGAAATATATAAAAAATATGTTTTAATAATTTCAACAACTGGATTAGAGATTTTTACGTAAAACACAAACAATAAATATTAGATCTTGTTCATATTTATTAGATGAAAATATTAATTAAATTAATATTAGAAAAATGATATAAATGGTTTAGTATTAATGCTAACATTTAACAATTATATACTTTGATAAATAAATACTTGTATATTTTAATTTGTAATTTTTTTGGATTGTTAAATAAACGTTTTTATTACAAATAATAAGACAATTTAAAAAACTTGTATGATTTTTATTCTAATAAAATATAATAATGACTTTCAATTTTTAAATTAAGTACAAAAATAGTGAATTTATATAAAACATTAACATGTTTTTAAACCTAATGCAAAGTATTGACTTTACCAAGACAAATATTTACATTCGTATTTACTCGATAAACCTTCAGGGTTTTTGGTTCTAAAATCAACTTGCATAAAATGAAAAATGTAATTAATATTAAATTAAAAATACTAAACAATTATTGCAATAATATTAAATAAAAAATGTTTAATGTTTGTTTCTACACAAAAAATATTGAACATTATACACTTGTTTATTATTTTGAATATGTACATATATTATTTTATTTACTTTTTATAAATGTATGTTATAACAGACCTTATAGTTAACAGAAAAAATTGAACATATTGAAATACAATTGCTAACTTTTACCAGTTGCCAAATGTTTGTGCTGTGGTTTATTCATTTATAATTGTTAACAACATAAAGCTTAATACCATTGTGCCCATAAAATTAATTTAATAATAATCACGTAAACGGCAGCTTTTTACTTAGTATACACAAAACTTGGTTTGCACAACGTCATTAATGATATTAATTAAACATAAGTATTGATTATACTATATAAATGTATTGCCATTTATTGCATTGAAATTTTAAAAAATTAATGATTTGTACAATTGACTGGTAATTGTTCATTATAATCATCACATTTTTTTGCTACTAATTTTTGTTATTTTTATTAAAGCGTTTTTATACATACAATGTAGATGACATTATTTGTATACAGATTAAAAATATATTAGCAAGCTTACAATTGAAGAAAACAAAAATATATTATAAATCTTTAAAAATGTATAAAAATATATTTCATGTTTCAGCTTCTTCGTTCATTTACGTGACTAAACAGTAATATTAGTCTTGTTATATTTATTAGTGAAGATATTATTAGTGTATTAGAAAAAATAATTATAAATGGTTAATTATTATTATTTATTTGTTTAAACAAATATATCTTTGATCAACTAAAAACACTTGTTTTTATATTTTAATTGTAATTTTTTGGATTGTTCATTAACGTTTTTATTGTAATATGAACAATTTAAAAAAGCGTCGTTTTTAACATAAATAAAATATAATATTTGGAAGCTTCAGTTTACTGAAGTTATTACAAAATGATGATTTATATAAAACGTATAACATGTTTTTTTAACTAAATACAAAAATTATTTGACTTTACCAAGTTAAAATATTTGCACATTAATGTTACTCGATAAACTTGTACCAAGTTTTTAGTTCTAAATCATAACACATAAAATTATGAAAAAATGTAATTATTGATTAAATACTAAGTAATTATTTAATAATAATAAATAAAAAATCATTTAATGTTTGTTTCTACAAAAATATTGTTGTTACTCTACACTTGTTTAATTATTTTACGGTATCTTTATATCATCTATTTCTTACTTTTTATATTATAACAACAATATATAATTTCCATCAAGAAAAGATGAATATTAATCAATTATACTTTTTACCAGTTCACCATCTTAATAATAAGGTTTATTAAATTTGCTGTTGTGGGTAACATAGAAAACTTAATACCATGTGCCCGCAAATTAATTTAACAATAATCACGTAAACGGCAGCACACTTAGCCTTTTGCAACACGTTTTGCACAACGTCATTAATGATATTAATTAAACATAAGTATTGATTATACTATATAAATGTAATTGCCATTTTTATTGCATTAATTACAAAAAATTAATACGGTTTGTTGACTGAAAGCAGTGTTAAAAATTATATCATCCATTCTTTTTGCTACCATTTTTTTATTATTTTATTAAACACGTTTTTATACATACAATGTAGATGACATTATTTGTATACAGATTAAGTATATGTAAGCTACAGATTGAGGAAAACAAAATATATTATACGTCTTTACAAAAATATACATAAAAAATATATTTTTAATAATTTCAACTAGCTGGATTAGGAACTTACGTAAATCTAAGCAATAAATATTGATCTTGTTATATTTATTGAGTAATTGATCTTGTTATATTTATTGAGTGAAGATATTGTTAGTGTATTAGAAAAAATGATATAAATGGGTTAGTATCAATGCACAACATTTAAACAATTATATACTTTGATAAACTAAAACACTTGTTTTATATTTTGATTTGTAATTTTTGGATTGTTAAGTGAACGTTTTTGTACAATATGGAACAATTTAAAAAACATGGTGCGCAAACACCAATAAAGTATAATGTGACTTTAGTTGCACAAGTTAGTACAAAAAATAGTGATTTATATAAAACATGTAACATGTTTTTAAACACAATGCAAAAATTATTTGACTTTACCAAGTTAAAATATTTGCATATTATGTTACTCGATAAACATACCAGGTTTTGGTTCTAAATGTAACGCATAAAATGCGAAAAATGTAATTATTGATAAATACTAAACAATTATTTGATAATAATAAATAAAAAATGTTTAATGTTTGTTTCTACACAAAAATATTGTTTATTACTCTACACTTGTTTTAATTATTTGCAGGTATGTACATATATTATTTTATTTACTTTTTATATTGTATGTGCCAACAGACACTTATGATTTAAACAGAAAAAATTGAACATATTGAAATAGATTGCTAACTTTTTACCAGTTGTAAATATTTGTACTGTGGTTTATTAAATTTGCTGTTGTGTAACATAGAAAACTTAATACCATGTGCCCGCAAATTAATTTAACAATAATCACGTAAACGGCAGCACACTTAGCCTTTTGCAACACGTTTTGCACAACGTCATTAATGATATTAATTAAACATAAGTATTGATTATACTATATAAATGTAATTGCCATTTTATTGCATTAATTACAAAAAATTAATACGGTTTGTTGACTGAAAGCAGTGTTAAAAATTATATCATCCATTCTTTTTGCTACCATTTTTTTATTATTTTATTAAACACGTTTTTATACATACAATGTAGATGACATTATTTGTATACAGATTAAGTATATGTGTAGCTACAAATTGAGGAAAACAAAATATATTATACGTCTTTACAAAAATATACATAAAAAATATATTTTAATAATTTCAACTAGCTGGATTAGAACACACGTAACCTAAGCAATAAATATTGATCTTGTTATATTTATTGAGTGAAGATATTGTTAGTGTATTAGAAAAAATGATATAAATGGGTTAGTATCAATGCACAACATTTAAACAATTATATACTTTGATAAACTAAAACACTTGTTTTATATTTTGATTTGTAATTTTTTGGATTGTTAAGTGAACGTTTTTGTACAATATGGAACAATTTAAAAAACATGGTGCGCAAACACCAATAAAGTATAATGTGACTTTAGTTGCACAAGTTAGTACAAAGAATAGTGATTTATATAAAACATGTAACATGTTTTTTAAACACAATGCAAAATTATTTGACTTTACCAAGTTAAAATATTTGCACATTATGTTACTCGATAAACATACCAGGTTTTGGTTCTAAAATGTAACGCATAAAATGCGAAAAATGTAATTATTGATAAATACTAAACAATTATTTGATAATAATAAATAAAAAATGTTTAATGTTTGTTTCTACACAAAAATATTGTTTATTACTCTACACTTGTTTTAATTATTTGCAGGTATGTACATATATTATTTTATTTACTTTTTATATTGTATGTGCCAACAGACACACTTATGATTTAAACAGAAAAAATTGAACATATTGAAATAGATTGCTAACTTTTACCAGTTGTAAATATTTGTACTGTGGTTTATTAAATTTGCTGTTGTGTAACATAGAAAAACTTAATACCATGTGCCCACGCAAATTAATTTAACAATAATCACGTAAACGGCAGCACACTTAGCCTTTTTTGCAACACGTTTTGCACAACGTCATTAATGATATTAATTAAACATAAGTATTGATTATACTAAATGTAATTGCCATTTTATTGCATTAATTACAAAAAATTAATACGGTTTGTTGACTGAAAGCAGTGTTAAAAATTATATCATCCATTCTTTTTGCTACCATTTTTTTATTATTTTATTAAACACGTTTTTATACATACAATGTAGATGACATTATTTGTATACAGATTAAGTATATGTAAGCTACAGATTGAGGAAAACAAAATATATTATACGTCTTTACAAAAATATACATAAAAAATATATTTTAATAATTTCAACTAGCTGGATTAGGAAACACACGTAACCTAAGCAATAAATATTGATCTTGTTATATTTATTGAGTGAAGATATTGTTAGTGTATTAGAAAAAATAATATAAATGGGTTAGTATCAATGCACAACATTTAAACAATTATATACTTTGATAAACTAAAACACTTGTTTTATATTTTGATTTGTAATTTTTTGGATTGTTAAGTGAACGTTTTTGTACAATATGGAACAATTTAAAAAACATGGTGCGCAAACACCAATAAAGTATAATGTGACTTTAGTTGCACAAGTTAGTACAAAGAATAGTGATTTATATAAAACATGTAACATGTTTTTTTTTAAACACAATGCAAAATTATTTGACTTTACCAAGTTAAAATATTTGCACATTATGTTACTCGATAAACATACCAGGTGTTGGTGCTAAAATATAACATGTAATATATGCAAAATAGATTTTTTGGTAAATATTAAACAATAATTTGATAATAATAAATAAACAATTTTAAATATTTGGGTCTAAAAATAAGCAATAATCAGTTAGTTACTTCCTTTAAAACAATTGTTGACAGTTTAGCCCTTCCTCTTATTGAGGTAAGCAAATTTAACGGTTATCCAGTGGATAATTAAAGTTTTATAAATAAATTTAAAACCTCTATTGAGTGCACGTTTTGCAACGATAAACACAAATTAGTTTACCTAATTCACTATTACAAAGGAGAGTCTAGAAAAGCAATACGTAAATGTATGATATTGGTTCCTGATAAAGGTCTTTTAATAGCGACGGACACGTTGGAGCAATTGTATGGTAGATCGCACGTAGTGGCGCGGTCAATTTTAGATAAGCTAGTAATCGGTTTTCAACTAGCAGCGAATTCTAGTAACTTGGTGTCTTTTTCAATACAAATAAAAAATTGTGAGATAAATTTAATTAGAATTAGATGTAAGTCTACCCTTGATTCTATAGATACTTTAGAACGGGTAGTTATTAAACTCCCAACATTTTTGCAAAGACAGTGGGCTATAATAATAGACTGTTTATATCAAGATAATAAAAAACCACTGTTTAAGGACCTTTTAAGGTTTGTTTCTGATAATGCAAGAATTATGAATATTCAATTTGGTGAGATTGCATCGCAAGCAAATTTGACACCAAAAACGACTGAATCAAAGTCTAGAATTGTTAGTGACGTAGGCTTACGTTGTCTATTAGAAGACGGAATTCATAGACTTGTGAATTATCACCCATTTTTTAAGTTGTAACAAACTGATAGGATGGGGATTGTTTGTAGCAACAATTTATGTTTCTCTTGTCTAGGAAAAGGGCATGCTTTAAATTTGTGTAAATAGAAGACTGGGTGCAAGGTAACAAGATGTAAAAGTTTACATTATTGGCTTTTACACCCAAGTATTTATTAATTTAACACTAATGCTGCAGTGTCTACAACTGCAAAAGTATATCTAGGTGTAATACTAGTAAAACTAGTAGGTACTTCTTTTGTAAAAAATGGATGGGATTTTCTAGATAATGGATCAAATTGCACCTTGATAAATAGACGTACTGCTGAAACATTGAGGTTAAAAATGAGCACAATTGAACTAGAAATGAATACACTGAACGGGGTGTATAATACCTTGTACAAGAAAGTACAGTTAAAGGTTGAACCAAATGCAGGAGGACTTTCCATTACTATTAATAATGCGTATGCGGTAAACAAGTTTTCTTTAATAAGGACTAGTATACCTACTGAGGAAGAGTTACAAAATTGGCGTCATTTATTAAAACTTTAATTGAATTATGATAAATTTTCCTCAATTGATATATTAATAGACTGTAATTTGCCTAAGGTGCATTGGGTCCTAGATTAAAGGTTGGGTAAGGGGAATAAACCTTACGTTATAAAAACCCCTTTGGGTTGGACTATAAGGGGGCCAAGTAGTTGTCTACCTACAATAAATAAAAATGTATTTTGTTGCCAAGCATATAAAAAAGATGTTGTAGAACAAATTTATAATTTGTTTAATAGTGTTTTTGGGTATATTAGTGACGACTGTATAAGTTGTACAAAACGATCTAAAGGCAATTGTTATTGTTGAAGATACAGTTAGTAAATTTTATTCAGTTATATTGCTAACCAAAGGATATTACAAAAATTTTAAAAGCATAAAAAAATGTTTTTGTGATCAAAGTGCCAAAAAAAGTTTTAAAAAAACAAAAAAGAGAAGGTTAGATATTTTGTTTAGTTTCTGTCCATAGTTTAACAAGTCTATTTAAACAGTGTTATATGTGGACAATTATACTTAAAGTAAAAGGTTGTACATTCAAGTTTGTAATAAACAAATACATTAGGCAGCTGTCATTATTTAAAAGTATTAATTAAGTTTGTTTGTTTGTATGTTGCGGTTGTCATAAATAGATACTTTTCAGTTGTCTAGTGTTCACCATTCCCAATCAAATCAACGTTGGAATTGTGTGCGTCAATTGTTGTAAACACATCTTGGCCTAAAAATGTCCGTTTTGAAAAAACTGCGTTTTTTGGCCGGGAGTGTTACTGTTGAATAAAATATTAAAATTACTATTAATTTTTATTTCAATTACATTTTTTTATGATTGTACATTTAAACACTTTGACTTTGTTTAAACCTTGTTTTGATGCGTCTTTTTGTATTTGAATGTATCACGTTTGTTGTTAACGTGACTGTGGTTCTGTCAATATATTGTGTCCTGTTTTTTCCTGTTGGTAAACAGTATTGGTATGTACTTTTGAATTATTTGGTAATAATAAATTGCAGAACAATAATTTAGATTACACAAAAGCTTTTTTGATTGTAATTAGCTGGAGATGTTGATAATTACCCGTAGCGAGTTAAATTAAAGAAAATCAGGGACAAGATCTCAGTGAGATCTTGCAACAGGTATTTACATATAGTATTTTACTACTTTTTATTATGTATTTGCTAACAATTACGTATAATTTTAATAACAAAGCTTAAACAAATTGAAAAAAAGTGCCAACTTTTATCAGTTATAAATATGTTTGTTGTAATTTATTAAAGTTGCCAATTTATATAACAATAATCACGTAAACGGCAGCACACTTTACTTTTTGCAACACGTTTTGCACAACGTTATTAATGGTATTAAATAAACATAAGTATTTATTAAATTATACAAATATAATTGCCATTTTATTGCATTAATTACAAAAAATTAAAACGTTTTGTCGACTGAAGGCAGTGTTAAAAATTATCTCATTTATTCTCTCTGCTACAATTTTTTTTATTATTTTATTAAACACGTTTTAATACATACAATGTAGATGACATTATTTGTATACAGATTAAATATATGTAAGCTACAAATTTAGGAAAAGAAAATGTATTATACATCTTTACAAAGATATACATAAAAAGCATATTTTAATAATTTTAACTAACTTGATTAAGAAAACACGCAATCTGAGCAATAAATATTGACTATGTTATATTTATTGAGTAGAACAAACAAGCTAATTAGTTAATAATTGTGCAATTAAAAAAATAAGCAATTAATATAAAACAAATTAATACTTAGGAATGTTTTTTATATTTAATTGAAAAAATTGGTTATAATTAAACATTTTATTTTAAAAAATGCCGTTAAACAATTTTTATTCTGTTGTGTTTATAGATTACAATAAATGGACGTTTTTAAAAAAAGGACAAACATTATCCATTATCATTTTGAAAATTAATATATGTTACAAAGGATTGTGCAATATTGTATAAGTTATTTATAATTTAAATTTCTTACTTAACTACACTAGTTTCTCAATAAAAATTGCACACTCTTTATGTGTAAAAAACTATTTTTAATTAAGCACAATGAGTTTTTAAGATGGATAAGTTTTAGTAACAATTTAAACATCGGTGAATCTGTGCAAGTATATAAACAATATGACTTACAATTTACTACACGTGTTACGTGTTTAGACAGCAAAAAACTTGGAAAAAGAAAAAACATATTTTTATATAAATTTTTTTATACAATTCACATTTCAACGTAATTGAAAACGTTTTTAGCATTTTAAAACTTGATGTAAACCGCAAAAAAACTGACGTATTATTAGAAGCAAAAATAGATCGTGTTGTAAAAAATGTATTTTGTGAAAGACTATATAGATGCGTTAATAGATTATTATACAAAGTGGCTAGGCAAACGTAAAGATTACTGTCATTATTAAATTTATTAACTTAATTTGATATATTTATGCATTTTAGTAGATAAAACAATATTTTAAAACCAACTCTGTATTAGTTTTTAATTTTTCATAATAGTGCTAGTATGCTATATTGGTAAAACAAATGTTATTGTGTATTATATTAAAAATGTTTTTGCAAATTATATTAAATGTATATATATATATTAGTAAAGTATTATTTAAAAAATTTATTAATAAGTGTTAAATATGTTTAAAATAAATAACAAGCGCTACATATATTTAAATATTATAGAAAGTAAACATTGGAGTTACTTATGTTACTATTTGTAATTAAATTAACCTGTTTAACTTACTAGGTCCTTCAGCTAAAATTTAATATAAAAAAAATGTTTTGCATTAATTTTTATTGTATAACTTATGTTTGTTAATTTTATTTTTTACAGTTTAAAATCATTGATCTATAATTAAAGAATATAACATTGTGTAAACTTTTTTTAGACATTAAAAAAATATTAAAATTAAAATATTCAACATATACAGTTTCTGATTTTGTTTAAAAATATTGCAAATAATAAGTGTTTAATGCATTGTAATTTATGTTAGTTGTCTTAATTGTTAATTATATGTAAATTAAAATTATCTCTTAACGTTTAATAGTATGTCTGTTTGTTGTTATTAAGTTAGAAAATATTTTATCAACACATTCTTGTAACTTAAAAATAAGTGTTATACTAATTCTGGAAACATTTTATGTATTGTGGTTTACATGTTGTTGTAGCTTGTGTTGTATCTAAACCTTGTTTTCTTTGTTAAATTATTTTAAAATTAAAAAAAAACATTTTTTTTAATTAAAAAATATTTACAATTTGAGTAGTATAAATAAATAAAATAATATTATAAGTTTATTCTCAGTTTATGTTATCTTAATGAATTGTCTCTAAAAATAAAATTACTACAAAAATTTTAAAAAAAAGTGTTAAATATTAATATTATATATATATATATATTATTTTTTGTCAATATAATACATAACATTTAATTGAGTATACTTTTATATTTAAGGTAATTAGTTAAATTGTTTTATTTATGTATAATTTTTTAAAAATTACTTGTAGCTATTTAAATAAAAATGTTTATTTAATATGTAAATACAAATAACAAATTACATAAAACATTGATTACAAATCAAATAACCAAATCAGTTTAATCTTAGATTAAACAACATATTTTGCTTAAATATGTAATACCAATCTTAATAAAGCAGTTTAATATTTATTTGCTTCAAAATATTTTTATTTTGCATTTATATTTTAAAATTTACATTTTTACAGTTTTGTTGACTGTTAACTAAACTCGTATTTTAACGGTTTAATTGTACGCACATATATAAACACACAAACATAAAAAGGTGTTTACTTACAATTTATTACTAAATATATTTTAAATTAACATAGTTGTATATTATCAAATATATATATTTGTTTAATTTAATGCAAAAATCGACAAAGATAATTCAAAGTTGCAAATAATAACTTGTTTTATTTTATATCATTAAATTTTAACATATAATTTATGGCAATTAGTATTATTTGAATATTAACCATTTTTGTTTACAGATATCAATGGTGCATACCGGTAAAAACAACCGTTACCACAACAATGACAACTTCCTTTTTTTTCGTTAATCCGTTTCATATTGGTTTTCATTTTGGTTCTTACCAAAACCAATCCTGTAATTTGGCAATAAACATTTTTAGTCTCATTTTTGCGTTTTTATGTTTTACTAAACGTAATTAGTACAAACATAAAGTATCAAAGAAAAACTATGACTGGGCCAACAATAACGCAAACTTTGACAACAAACAATGCCGTTTGTTCTATCAAACAGCTCCTATCTTGCGTTTAGTGAATTCAGCTACGTGGACAGCAAATTAAAAAAAATGTTTAGCATTTTTTTAATGCATTTATTTAAAAAGAAACATGTTTAAAAAAATATTATTTTTAAATTTTAAATATTATTTATAATATATATATATATATATATAATATATATAAAATTTTACCGTTACAACTAAATTATTTAATAATTATAAAAAAGTTTACCGTTTACAACTAAATTATTTAATAATTAAAAAAAGTGTTATTATTTTTAATTAAAACATTTATAAAAATAATATAATTTTTAAATAAACTTTTTATATTTTTTTATTATATATATCTATATATATATATACATATATAATTGTATAATAATATTTATAAACAAACAGTAATTTTTTTAACATTTTTATTTATGTGAAAAAGATTTTGCAATATGTACATAATTATTGTTTTTGTAGCATTAAAAATTATCGTTTGATATATTTTTTATTAAATACAATTAATATATACATACAAACGTTTTGCAAAACATACTTCTAAAAACTATTATTTTTAAAAATATGTTATAACAATACTTATTTATTTTTTTTATAAAAGTTTTGTATAAAAATAAGAAATAACATAATACAATAGATAATGCACGTTATTAAACACCGACTTACGTTTTCCTAAGATTTTAAAAATGTGCATTTAAAAAAATAATAATAAATTTACGTAATTTAAAAAAATACTAAATATATACATTTACAAATAAAAAACAATTATATATATATATGTAATTAACAAATTAAAAACACACTTAAATAAATCTTTTATTAAAGTTTAAATATTAAAAAATTATTACCGTTTACATCTAAATCGTTTATAAAATAAAAAATGAGTTTTACATGTAAAAATTTTGACATTTTTATTCTAACTTTTTTATTATTAATATTTTAACAAATACAATTAATTATTTTTATTTTAAAATAAATCTTTTTTTTATAAAAACGTATTATATTTGTTTAATGTTTTTATTAATAACATTATGCTTATATTTAAAAAAATAAGTAATATGCATTATTTAAGTAATGTGTATATAAATAATTTTTGGTAATTATGTTATAATTGTAAAATTATAATTTATCATTGTAATATAAAAGCAATATATTTTAAATTTTAAAGTTGGTTTTAATTGTTACTTATATTATTTACTAAACAATTTCAAAAAATAAAATGGCTACAATAAATTGTTTTCAAATAGCATAAATAACGTAAGTCTTATACATTTATTTTAAATAAAATTTAGTTCTTATTTACGAATTACTATATAATAATACAATAATTAAATGCAATTTCAAAAAATGTGTTTATAATTTTTAAATACCGCAGTGGTCTAGCAGTACAGCGCTCAAATTTGGACCTCGGTAAACATGGGTTCAAATCCCATTGCCGGCACTAAAATGCGGGCCTACGTTTGGCTTTGCTAATTGTCTACTGTTGAAAGATGTTTATTGTGCAAACATTTAAATTAGAAAACATAAAATAAAATAAAATAAATAAAAATATATATTAAGTTAGATTAATATTATATTAGTAAATATTGAATACATAAATAATATGTATATATATACATGTATATATATACATACATTTAAATTTAATATGTGACTACAACATAAATTAAATATAAAAAAATAAATAAAACTTAAAATAAAAAATTAAACTTACACATTACACCTTTTATGTATTAACATTATTTTTAATTTTAATTTAAAATATTTAATTTATTATACAAATACATTTTTGATTTAATCACATTATGTGATTTAATAAAAAATATAGGTAATTTAGTTGTACTTAGTATTACTACTATTAGTTTAATTTATGTTGATACAATAATTATAGACACAAAATACGTAAAATAAAAACATGAATTTGTTAAAATGTTTAAAACAAGCGTTTTACTAATAATTAATAGATTTTTTTCAAGTATTTACATTTAAATCACAATGATCACTATAAATAAATAACGTAATTAGTTAACTTAAAAAACAACACAATAACGCTTTAATATTTTTAAATATATAACAATTAACATTCAATTAATAGATTAAGAAAAATTAATTGTGTATAGTAAACAAAATAAAAATAAAAATAATTAAATTAACAATAATAATACTATTACTAATTATATATATATATATATATATATAAATTATATGTTAAACAGTAAAAAAATTACATTGCAATCATAACGGTACAATTATTTTATTACCAACTTACTTCCAACGGCTACATTTAGTATATATAAAAAGCGTATATGTAAATATGTAATGTTTGTAAACTTATTTTAAATAACTAATAATAACACCTTTTTTCTAACCTTTAAAAACAATTAAATTTGCTTTTTAAGCATTTATTAAATAGTAGTATACAATGTAATGCAATACATGGAAAAATAAGTAAATTAACTAAATATACAGATTACAATCATTTTAATTTCTAAATTGTATTAGTTATTTTATAAATTTTATATTATTATTATATTAAACAAAAAAGTTTTATGTAAATAAAAATACATAAACAAAAAATATTATATTATTCATTAAAATAATACACAATTATATATATATATCATGTTTTCTACTTTAAATGTTTTAATGAAAACATTTTTTAACCACACGTAAGCCTGCATTTTAATGACAGTTGTGGTATTTAAACACATCCCTATCCAGGTCAGAATTTTACGCTGTTTTGTGGTATTTAAACACATCCCTATCCAGGTCAGAATTTTAACGCTGTTTTGTTAATATATATATATATATATATATATATATATATATATATTAATTAACAATGTTAAAATTCTGTACAAAAATACATAAATTAATTATCAACTAATTAATAACCTTACATTTATTTGTTTTAAAAAACATTTAAAATTCTTTAGCGTACAAATTATAGTTTTAAATTTATAATTAGATACATTTAAAAATTACATTAACATAATTATTTTTAAAATAATTTTAATTAAATATTATTGTAAATTATTAATTTGCGTTTTTCACGCTTGCGTTATATTTCTTTTTTGCATTTTTAACATAATTTTTATTATTCTATTAATTTTAACATAAATAATGTTTACATTTATATTATTTGTTATTTAACTATATTTTGTATTGCGCATTTTTTTATAATTAAAAATATATGTTACTATTTTGTGTTAAAACGCATATTAATAAACAGATTTTATTTATATTTAAATAGTAATTATAAAGATTATGTTTAAATTATTAAATAACATTATTATTATATTAATTTTATATTATAATAAGATAATATTCATTTAACCAGCTTTGGCAATTTAGATTAGAAATAAACCAACTAATAAAGGAAGAGGCTTTAAGCTTAAAGTTAGCGGTATGGTCTTTGTAAAATCACTATACTGCTACATAAACAATAAGAGGACTCTATTCCGGCAAAAAAAAACTTTAGAAAAGTGATCAAATGAGTTTAGATAACAAAGTTAAGTACAAGCCAAAAGAAAGATCAATCTTTCAGATTGTTAATTGTATGTATATTATACACATTATAAACATAACATATATAAATAATAATTAAATATAATCAGCTAAAGCTAAAACAATGTAAAAAGTATAGTTTTATTTTATTATAAAATATGTTCTTTAATATACTACAAATAATGTATACAACTATTATTTTTTATAACGTAGTTAATAAATTATTTTAAAATTAAAAAAAATTTTTTTACTATATTGATTAAAGTAAAAATGGTCGTAATATAACTAAACCAATTTGCAAGCGCATATTCTATTAATAGCATTAATTACTTATAACAATATATATTTATTTACCTGGTGGAGTTGCAACAAATAAACATACGTATGGTATTATTTTATTATATAAAATCTAATACTTGTTAGTAATAAAAATAAAAATATTTTTAATTATTAAAAATTCAAAAACGTAAATGACTGTTTTAACAAATATACAAACACATTTAATAATATAGATATTATCTTATCTAATAGAAAATAATTTTAATTTGCCTTATTAATATTATTATTTATAAAATAAAAATACATTGTTGGTTAATAAATTGCTTTACTACTATACAAAAAATGTAATTTAATATTACAAATAATAACAAAATACAATAGCTTACATAGTACAATTACAAAAAATTTAAATAAATATGACATTATTTTATTTTAAAAAATAGTTTTACGTAATGTAATTAAAACCAACTTGTTAATAATATTGAAAATGCAAAATCAACAAAATTGTAACTACATTTTTTTAAAAGAATTCAAAAATTAAAAATTTATTCATATTAATCAAATTATTGAACTAAAGATACATTTATGTCCATACAAAACTTTACAAATTTTAAACGCGTTTTTTCCATTTAATAGATATATCCGTATACATAGCTGTTCAATAGTTAATGTGAATGTTGCAAAACATAAGTATAAATACCAACACCGGTTCTAAAAAGCAGATCTACTTTAAACTTTTTTACAATGTTTGTCAATAAAAATATTTTGTGTTAATCATTTATAGTAGTAAAGGTAAATAAATACGTGGCAATCTTATTGTTAAAAATGCAAACAGGATAAAAATATTTACTTACCAGGTAACGCTGCACCAACTTAAAAAAATATAATTTTATATTATTATACAAAATGTATTTTATATAATTTAAATAAATTTAAAATACTAATTGTTTTTAAAATTTTTAAAAGTAAACATTATTAAACCAATTTCCTAAACAATTAATTACCGAAAAACTTTTCATTTTTATGATCGCATTTAGCTATAATTTTTTGCAAATACCAAATATATGTAAAATTATTTATTTATTGAATTTTATGTTTGATACATTAAATGATTGTTAAAAACATTTTTTTAAAGTGCACAATAAACCAATAACAAGCATAAACTCGCATTTCAGTGCTGAATATAAGATTCAAACCGCTATCCACCGTTGTTCAAAATTGAACCCTGTACCGCTAAACTACATGGCACAATCAACATGTGGCTAGACAAAACTAACATAAAATAAACTAATTTACGTACGGCAGCCGCATCAATTTCTAATTAATAAATTGCAATTACACCCAAAAAGACTTTTTTCTAACTCCAAGTAATTTTTCTTATTGCTATCTTTTCCGTTGGTCAATTTAGAAAATATTATTATATACAAAATGCATTATGCATATAAACAATATAAAGCAGGGTTGATTTAACTGTACAGCAGTCAATGTAAACGTTGCCAGACATTAATGCAAATGCAACAACAGTTTCAAAAAGCAATCCCACGTTTAGCTTTGCAACAATGTTTATTGATAAAAAACGTTGGTGTTAATTATTTATATTAGTAAAGTTTAAAAAATATGTGGCAATCTTATTGTTAAAAATGCAAACACGTTGACAATATTTATTTAACAGATAGCGCTCTACCAACTTAAAAAAATATGGTTTTATATTATAATACAAGATGCATTATAAATAAATTAAGTAAATTTAAAATACTAATTACATTTAAAATGCAAAAAGTCAAACATTATAAAACCAATTAGCTAAACAATTAATTAAACAAAACATTTTTATTTTTCTAATCGCATTGTACCTATAATTATTTGCAAAAACTAAATATATTCAAAATTATTTCTTTATTTTATTTTATGCTTAATACTTTAAATGTTTTGCTATAAACAACTTTCAACAGTGCAAGCTAGAGCAATAACAAACGTAAGGCCGCATTTAATGCTGCAAAAAAATTTGAACCGTTGTCCACCGATGTTCTAATTCAAACTCTGTACAAATAGACCAATTCAATACATTTAATACATTGTTGGACACAAACTGACATAAATAAAAATAATTTACGTTACACAGGTGCAACAAATTTTAAATAACAATTTGTAATCACACCCCCAACCGACGATTGTCCAATTCTTTTTAGTTTCCTATATTGCTATCCTTTTTGTTGGTTAATTTTAACAATTCTTCTATTTTATTATATTCAAACTCCAATCTACATTTATGCAAGTTAATGCATAAGTGATTAAGCTGTACAACAGTCAATGTACATGTTGCTGGTTATTAGTACAAATAACAACAACCTTTCTAAAACGCGGATATACAAATGGTTATGCACTAGTGTATATTGCTAATTTTTTTGTAGAAATTAAGTACAGTAGTAAAGGTTAATCATATACGTGCCGTTGTTATTGTTAAAAATGTAAAGACGTTAAGAATATAAAAAACACACGTTCAAACAATGAAGCAAGTATTATTTTATTTGGTAAATTAAAATAGTGAGTTGAAAACAAAATATACCATTTTGCAAATGCATTTCTTGAGATATATGTATTAGTTATAATAAAATGTAATTACTTAAACCATCCCGTTGCTCCAATTTTAAAAGATATAGTTTTATATTATTACACAAAATGCATTTTATATAATATAAATAAATTTAAAATACCAATTATTTTTAAAACACAAAAAGTCAAATATCATCAAACCAATTAATTAAACAAATAATTACCAAAAACATCTTACATTTAATTATTTGCTAACACCAAATATTTTTAAAATTATTTTTGTATTGTATTTTATGCTTGATATTTTTAATGTTTTCCGAAAAACATTTTTTAACGGTGTAATTTATAGGAATGCCAAATGTTAGCACGCATTTTACTGTTGGTGATAAAATTGAAACCGCTATCTACCGAGGTTCTTATCAAGCGCAGTACCGCTAGATTAACCCGCCACATTTAATATGTGGTTAAACACAAACTAACATAAATTAAATTAATTTACGTAACACAAGTGCAACAAATTTTAATTAACAATTTTTAATCATACTCCAACCGACAGTTGTTCAACTATTATTACTTTCTTTATTGCAATGTTTTCCGTTGGTCAATTTCAACATTTCTTCTATTTTATTGTACACAAAATGCACTATACATTTATACAATTTAATGCAGAAATGATCAAGCTGTTCAGCAGTCTATGTAGATGTTGCAGGACATTGGTCCAAATGCCAACACTTGTTCTAAAAAACGGATCTATGTTTGGTTTTGCACCAATGGTTATTGATAAAATGTTTTGTGGAAATCATTCACAGTAGAAAAGGTTATTTATATTCGTGGTATTGTTATTGTTAAAAATGCAAAAACGTTGACAATAATAAAACACATGTTTAATTATTATTTGAAATAAACATATTTCCTTATTTTATTGAGTAAATTAAAAAAAAAAGCAGTTGTCACTGAAATATGCTATTTTGCAAACGCATTTCTTGAGATATATGTATTAAGTACAATAAAAATGTATTTACTTACGAGGTGGTGCTGCACCAATTTTAAAAAATATAGTTTTATATTATTATAGAAAATGTGTTTTATATAATATAAATAAATTTAAAGTACAAATTATTTTTAAAATAAAAAAAGTCAAATATTATTAAACCAATTGGCTAAACAAATAATTATCAAAAACATCTTCGTTTATATGATCGCGTTGTAGCTATAATTATTTGCTAACACCAAATATTTTTAAAATTATTTTGGTATTGTATTTTATACTTGATTTTTTGAATGTTTTTTGAAAAACATTTTTTAACGGTGTAAATTATATTAATGCCAAAAGTGCTAGTAATAAAATGCAAACCGTTATCTACCGATGTTCTCAATTGAGCGCAGTATAGCTAGACTAACCCGTCACATTTATTTTGTGGTTAAACAGAAACTAACATAAATTAAATTGATTTACGTAACAAAAATGCAACAAATTTTAATTAACAATTTTTAATCACACTCCAACCGACAGTTGTTTAACTCTTATTAGTTTCCTTTATTGCTATGTTTTTCGTTAGTTAATTTTAACATTTCTTTTATTTTATTGTACACAAAATGCACTATACATTTATAAAATTTATTGCAAGGGTAATTAATTTGTACTGCAGTTAATGTCGACGTTGCTGGACATTGGTTTAAATGTTAACACGTGTTTTAAAAAAAGGGCTTACGTTTGGCTCTGTTACAATGCTTATTGGTAAAGGGTTTTTTGAAAATCATTTACAATAATAATACTTAATTATGTACGTGACGTTATTTTTATAAATGCAATCATGTTGACAATATTATAACACACGTTTAAACATTGTTGTAAATAATATATTTTATTATTTTATTAAGTAAATTATAAAAAGCAGTTGTTACTAAAATATGCCATAGTGCAAACGCATTTCTAGATATATTTGTATTAATTATAACAAGATTATTAACTTACGAGGTGGCGCTGCTTTAATTTAAAAAAACATGGCATTATATTATTATACAACATGCATTTTATATAATTTAAATAAATTTGAATTTTAATAATTTTTAAAATGCAAAAATGTAAACATTATTAAACCAATTGGTTAAACAATTAATTCTTGAAAACTTTTTTTTAATTAAATTTTATTTATAATTATTTGCAAATATCAAATATATTTAAATTATTTTTTTTATTTTATTTTATATTTGCTGTTCTAAATGTTTTTACAAAAAACAAATTATAGCAATGCTAATCGTGATTTTTTATTTTGCTACTGGTGATGGGATTCAAACCGCTGTCCACGGTTGTTCAAAATCAAGCTATGTGTCGGTAGACCTACTCGGTTTGCTAAATGTCATTTAATGTAATATACATTTTTACCATTAATATTAAAAAAATATTAATTTTTTTTTAAATTAGTAGAAATAACAAAAATAACAAAAATGTTATATGTAATTAAATATAAATATAGTCAATAGTATAAACTTTTAATTTTTAAACATAATTTATAATTACTGCAGTTTGAATAAGTTATTACAAAGCAGAGTTACAATATGCTGTAGTTTAAATAAATGCGTAATTAAAATAAAACCTCTTGTTATAGGTTTATTAAAAATTAATTTTGTTTAATTTTAAATTAATTAATATTCTAAATGTATGTAGAAAACATAAGTTTTTAACGGATTAGTTTTACTTTTTATATGCTTGTAGGTTTTATTTGTTTTTTTTAAAGCTTTAATTTTGTTTAAAATTGTAATATATAAGTAAGTGCTGTAACCTTTAATTTGCAATGTTAATTGTATACAGAATTTAAAATAATTATTAACAGTATTATTCAATAAGATACAATATTTAGTTCCTGCAATTTTTTCACTAAAAACATGCATTGTTTTAAAACAACATAGGTTTGATTTAATAAACCAAAAAAATTGCAAATAAACAATATAATATTAAAAAAATAAAACAAAATGTTATAAAAACTATTTATAAAAGTTTGTGCATCTCGCCATAATACATTTAAACAAATATAATGTTTGTAAACCGTGTAATATTTTTACGTCAAGAAAAAAACGGAGATTTTTGGTTAACCTCAATTTATTATAACTTGTGTAATGTTTTTTGACAATTTTTTTTGTAGTTAGTTTGAAATATGTTTACATGTTTTATAACCACTAATGTCTAAGCAATTGGACAAAAGTGCCCTGGATTTGTAGACAAAACAAATTTTTTAAAATAAATGTTATTTGTCAGATACGCCAGGTATCAGCTAATTTCCAATTTATTATAAAATTAATTATTATTGTATAACATATTGCATAACATACATATGTACATATATATAGTTAAATATATTGACATATTTGTAATCAATAATATAAAAATTATTCTTGTAATAAGAAAAAACAATTTATATATACAGTAAAAATAAAATTTAATTTAAAATGTTAAATAAATAATGTTTTAATTATAATTGCACTCAAACATACTTTAAAATAAATTAAAAACCGAATGTTTGTGCAACGCTATTTTAGAAACGTTATTTTCTTGTTTTACTTTAAAATATTTATTTGGTGTTAAATTTAAGATAAACATTAATTTTTGGATAATATATTTGATTAAAACAATATAACAATTTTGGTAATTGTTTTAATAATATTTTTGTATTTTAAAAAAAATATTAATTTTGTTTATATTAATGTAAATTTAAAAACTGTTGCATTAATATTAATATTGTATTGTACAACCAAACGTTAAAAATTATTATTTTATTAATAAAAAATATTTTTTAATTGTAACTTTTACTTTAGCAAATATTTAAAAAACGTTTATTGAGTAATAATAAAAATACTTTTTTACAAATAAAACTAAGATCAATTGGTAATAAAGGCGTTTGCGTATAGACTATCTAACTTAATCAAACAAAACATTTATAAAATACAAACTTTTTAATACCTACAATCTTTATTATTAAAATTTTTTTATTCTAAAATAAAACACTAAAAGTATGTTTTGTAATAGTTAAACAAAATTGTTTTTAATATTAGCAAATTTTTAATTTAACAGTTAACTCTATAAAAAAAATGTTGAATAACCATAATATAACACGAGCTAAAATAAAAATAATTATAATTTTAAAAATTATTATTATTTTAAATTTAAATAAAACTATTTAAAATACAAAAGTACAAACAATATTTTTACATATTAATTTTTATTTATTTACATTTAATTGCATTTATTATTTTTATTTAAATATATAATCAATTGTTAATGTTTCATTAATTGATATTTTAGCACGTGAACAATTTAATACCGGTAATAATAATTAATATTTATTTTTTAATTACTAACAACATATGTTTAATTTTTTTTATACATTTTGTTTAGTTTTACATGTTTTTATAACAATATTTATTTTATTTAAATTAAATATAATTTTTATAATATATATTACTTATTTTTAAACATATTGCATTGTGTAAATGTAAATTCAAAAATATTGTTTATTAATATAAAATAATAACTAAAAATAAAAACGTTTTATACACATTGGTTACATTAATCAATTTACCTCCAACAACTGGATTATTAATAAATACATAATAAACGTTTAAATGATAAGATAATATATAGAATAAATTGATTAATTTTAAAATAATTTTTTTAAATGTATATTATATATATTAACTGTATGCCATTAATTTTATAACTAAACATTAAACTTTGATATTATTTATTTTTAATAACAACATTAAAATTTTAAAATTTAACAAAAATTATTATTAAAATTGTAAAACTCAAAACAATTGCTTTTTTTACATTTAAATAAAAAATATAATTAAAAATTGCTTTAATTAAATTTAATTAATATAATGGAAAAGGTAAATAAAATGTTTATTAAACTAATTAAATTATTATATTTTATCAAATTTTTAAAAAAAGTATACCTGTGTACGCTATATTTAAAATAAATAGATAATGTTATATCAAAGTTACAAAATATTATTTATTATGTGCTTTCAAAATGTTACATATATTACAATATTTACAATAAATAACAATATATATATAATCATACGTTTTCCTAAAATATAACATTAAAACAATAAAAATTAATATATTAAAAAAATAATTTATTTTGCAAAACATATTGTTTAAATTATATGTAACTTTTTAACTATAAACGTAATGTTTATTTACTTTAGTGTTAAACAAATCTTAAAACAATAAATATAATTAATATAACACATTAAATAACTATAATTTTAAATATCGTTAAAAAAATAAATATAAATGTTTTTCTATTAAAGTTATTTTTGTGTTGATAATTTTGTTTACTGGTTTTTTATAATTTTAAAAACAAATTTATTAAAACATTTAAACATTTATTTATTTACCTACATAAAGCTACGTTTTAAAAATTGTGTTTTGTACAATTGCTAATACTTAAATAAAATGTATTTATGTAAGTATGTGTTGCAATAGGACAGTAAACACTCCATGGTATTTACGTTTTTTATTTATATACAAATATATATATATATTAATTTAAAAACATATTAGTATTTTTTTTATTATAATTGCAATATGCTTTTCTAACAATTTTTTTCTAAATAAAGGTTTTTAATATTATATTTAGCAAAATCGTATTTAAATGTGATTATGTTATTGTTGTAAACATATATGCATAATTTATAAAAATACAAAAAAATTACATATTAATATATTAATAACAAAACAAATTTAAGAACAAATTACCATTAATCACTGTATACAATTTGTAAAATAAGTAATTTATGTAATAACATTATAGTAATATATATACAGTTTTATTAAAAATAAATAAATAACTTAGTTAACAATTATTATTTTAAAAGTAATAAAACAAAAAAATTATCGTATTATGTTTTTTAAATAATACAAGCAGTTTTAAAAATAACTTTTAAGTAAAATTTGTATTTAATTACAAATAAAACATTTATTTTTAAACTAAATTAGTTACAATATTTATTAAATAATATTGTATACAGTAATCCTGTTAATTTCTTAGTTTTTATTATTTACAAACAATATATATATATATAAATGCTATCTTATTTATAATAGCATAAGCAATGTATGCAAAACCCTCGCTTTTGCCGTAAACCAGAATTGTTAATAACAAAATAATTGTATTATAAATATATACACAATAAATAAATAACAACTTAAAACTAATTGAAATTAAATTTTTATTATATAAAATTATATAAAATATATTTAAATTAAATTTACTTAATAAAACAATTTACTTATAGTATCTAATACATTAAAATAAAAACAATTAAACAATCATATTTATATATTTTATAAAATATTTTACAATAAACTAAACAGCATTATATATATATATATATATATATACGTACAAAACGGTAATACAAAAGGAAATAAAATAACCGCAACAAAGTTTTACAATTTAAAATATAATGAACTAAAATTATTACGTTTGTTTAAAATGTTTTTTATTTTTAAAACGCCATTTCCAAAACGGTTATTAATGTAATTTATAAAAATAAAAGCAAATAAAAGAACAACATTTTAGTTTTTAAATTGTGAGCAATATTTATGGGTTTAAACGTATTATTAATTAAAATAAAGTAATATTACATTTTAAAAAAAATAATTTTAATGTTTTAAAAACATAAACACTGCGTTAAATAAACAAACGTCTAAATTATGTTAACATAATAAATATTGTTTTATACAATTAATACTGATAAATTAAATAATATTATATCTATATTTATTAAATAAATGCACTATATATTACATTAAAAATTTTTTTTAAATTATACTGCAATGTTATATAATAACTCCAATTAATTATTTTTTGTGTGTTGATGTACTATTTTAATATAACTGGTTGTTTACATTTAAAAATACTTAATTTTACACAAATGAAAAACGGAAAATATTATTGTGTTTAAATTATTATTATTATTATTATTATTATTATTAAACTTTAATATTTTACTTGAGATACATTTAGCGCAAAATACATTTTTACCATTAATATAAAAAAGTAATAGTACAAATAATGGGATCAAAATGAAATAGAATGTTATATGTTAATAAATATATATATATAGTCTATATAGTATACATGTAAATTTTTTTTTATATTTAAAATTGTTATATATAGAATGAGTTATTATAAGACACAATTGTTACATAATGCTGTGAGATGGCCAAATTAGTTTAAATAAATCCGTAGGTAAAACAATTCCTACTTTGATAGGTTTTTTAGTAGTTCAATTTTGTTTGATTTTAGATTAGTTAATACTTTGAATAAGTAGAGCAGACATACATTTTGTATTGATTATTTTTGGTTTTTATGTGCAGGTAATTTTTTTTTGTTTTTTCAGAAGCCTTAAAATTGCTAAAAGCTGCATGTAGCGGGTGATTGTTATTATTTTCAATCCTTGATGCTAATTGTATACAGGATTTTAAATGTTTATCAACAATATCTTTTAATAAAATAGAATATTTGATTTCTACAGATTTTGATACCAATAATATGCAATTTTTTTAAAACAACGTAATTCTGTTTTAATAAACCAGGAAAAATTATAGGTAAGCAATATAATATCAAAAATATAAAAGCATTATGTAATGAACAATTTAGTAATAAATTTGTTAACATTTAGTTTTCTTAATCTTCTTATATAGTAGTATAAAAATTTGGTTTTTAGAAATATGTGCTCTACATAATTACACCAGGTAAGTATGCTATATTTGTTTACACCAATATATTTATTTTTGTTACAGGTGCATGTATTTGTTTGATTTAATTTAAATGTTTTGTTTAATTTTATTGTTTTTCTTGAACGCCTCGTTGTAAATTTAACAAACTTACATTTTGATAAATTTAAATTGAGATTAAAATTAATAAACCATTCTTTAATTTTATTAATATAATTTTTAAAATTGTTTAGATGATTGTTTAAAAAAATCTTTGTGCACAATACTATATCATCTGCAAATTTAAGCAAAAATAATGGCTTCGGCACTAGCAATAAATTTACGTAAAATAAAAATAAAAACGAAGATAATACTGCACCTTGTAGATCTCCATTATTATTTTCTGTTAATTTTAATTAATTACGATCAATTTGTGTAAATTGTTTTCTTATAAAAAAATAATTTTGTAGCTAGTTTAAAATGTGGTTAGATGTTTTAAATTGCTCAAAACGTTTAAATAATGTTTTTATAGATATTCTATTAAATGCAGATTTATAATCTAGAAACATTTTTCTTTGTTAAGCAACTTGGTAATGTAATAAACAAGGTTGTTTACGCAGTCTACAATAAAACAATTATTTTTATATGCAAATTGATAATAATCATTACTAATGTTTAATATAGGCTTGAGGTTGTAAAGTATTACTTTCTTAGTTAATTTAAAAAACACAAAGGTACAAGCAATTGGGCAATAGTATTTTAAATTTGTTGAAAAGACAAAAAATTTTAATATAAGTGTAATTTGTAAAATACGCTAAGTATTAGCTACTTTACAATTTATAATAAATTTGTTTATTAATGTGGATAAAAATGGAGCAGTTGCTGGCAAGCAGAGCGTTAATAAATTGCAATTTATTTTATTAGGTCCAAGTAATGTGCTTGTTTTACAATTGTTAATTAATTTTTGAATATCAAAGTTAATGATAGGTGTTAAATAATTTTAAGTTAATTGATTATATTCTGATATTCTTTAGTTGTTTAATATAAAGTAGTCATTTAATTCTTTAGCATCTATCTTACATTAATTTGCTTTTATTTTGTTAAAAATTTTGTTAATAGTTTTCTAAAATGATTGTGAATCACAATTTAATTAAAAATAATTATTAGCATAATTATTAAGTTTGTTTATTTTTAGTCTAATTTGTTTGTTTATTTTTTTAAAATTTAATATATTGACTAAATTTATATGTTACCATTTTTTTCGTCTAAGCCTTTTAAGATTTAATAAAAAAATATTATTGTTAGTAATCTCAACCTTAACTACTAAACAATATTTGTTAATATAACTGTTAATAAAGTTAGTAAAAAGTACAATAGCATTATTTAAGCTAAAATTGTTAAAATTAATGTTATTAATGCGACAGTAATGCTACATTTAAAATTGATGTATCTCGCACATGTAAATATTTTGAATAATAATGCTTTGAGTATATTTTTGAAAGTAGATAAATTATTGAGTGGTCCGATATTAAAAGACGTGCATTTTTTACTAAAAAACAATTAGGGGCATTTGTAAAAATATAATTTAGTTGTTTTTAAAATTTAGTAAAAAAATTAACTAAATTAGTAAGGCCCATTAGTTTGAATAGGTTAGTATTCGAATGATTGAAATTACTAGCTGATAAAATTAAAGTATTTTTATTAACACTAATAAGATAATTAATTAGTTGATCGTAAAAATAATTAATTTTTACAGTGCTGGTAAAAAGTGCTATGTAAATATTTATAATGACAATATTTTTTGTAGTGAGACATATATTTATTTCTGCAGTTGACAATTAAGCACTTAATTCCATTTTGCGAATATTTAAATTTAGATTTAGAATTATTACAATATATTTTATTAATTTATGTAAAAAGGCTTTTCCCACGTTTTTAGTGTATTTTTTATTAAATCAAAATATAAAATAATTATCAAATTTTACACAATTATTTTTAACATATATATTCAACCAAGATTCTTAAATACATATTACACAGATGTTTATATGTAAATTGTTTGTCATACAAGATTGTAGATAAAAAATATTTTTAAGTATTAATTTGCAGTTTAATAACAGTAGTAGCGGTAAGAACATCTCATTAAGTAACTTTAATTTTAAAGTTTTTAAAAACTATTATAATAAAATATACACAAAACAACTTCCGTTCTTTTCTAATAAAAAAACAGCAAAAGAAATTGACTACATTTCTATTAATACAAAATGACAATTTTTTCCGTAAGATGCATGCTGTACACATGTTGATTTTAATTACAATTTTATTGTAAATTAAATTCTATTAACATTAAAAAAATACAAACTACAAAATAAGATTGGTATTGTAAATAAAAGATTTTTTTTAATTTATTATAGTAAAAACAATGACTGCCTGCAATAACTAAACTAAAATTATTTTAAAATAAAAAATTTTAATTGTTTTTTTTTTAATAATTCCATTAAATTAATTAATAAATAATAATTTAATAAATTATTATTTTCTTAAAAATAATAATAAATATTTAATTCCGATGTTATAAAAACGTAGCGCAGCCATTTGAAGCCCCACCATATACAATAATTTATTAATAACGCTTTTTGTAAACGCTTTTAATAAAATACTATAGTAAAATGGTATAAATATGTAACATTATATATTTTAACATGTATATTTATTTATGCTTGTATTAAAATTGTAAACAAATGTATTTTAACACAATAACCTTATATTGTTTTCCGTAACTAATTTGAGTGTGTTATATGTTAAATTACCTAATTAAACTATTTTATTAAACAATTTTTTAATAGTATGAAATAAAAAATGAACATAAATAAAATAAATTAAGTTATCTTAAAAAAAGCTTTGCATTTACTTAAAATAAAATGTAGCATAAACGGTGGATTTTTTAATGTAACGCAAAATGTTTTATAAAAAACCTTTATTTATTTATCTATTTAGTTTTAATTTATATGCATTTATAATTATTATTTATAATTATTATTTATAATTATTTTTATTACTTATAAAAACATTTTTTTGAACATTTGCTTAATAGTAATAACTAACATAATATTCCCAAAGTGTTTTAACAACATACAAATATAATAATAATTATTATTATTAATAAAAATGTGTTGTTTATTTATTTTTATTTTATGTTACATATATCTAAATAAATGTACACTAATTTTTTTAATAATAATTGGTGTTATTATTATATTTAAAAACGAATAAAAACGTTATTACGTTTCTTAATTATCTTATGTGCTATTTAGTATTATATTAATAAATTATTTGTTAATAATTTGTATACATTTTAATTTAATTTAACATAAATTAAGAAACTAATAAAA
The DNA here is from genome assembly GCA_025895645.1 of Cardicola forsteri. Classification (NCBI taxonomy): domain Eukaryota; kingdom Metazoa; phylum Platyhelminthes; class Trematoda; order Strigeidida; family Aporocotylidae; genus Cardicola; species Cardicola forsteri. Next base: position 4,718 of record JAKXYG010000809.1, on the reverse strand, counting down.
TGTATTAATATTATTATTATTTAAATAAACATAACAGTTAGATTTTATTTTATGTAAAATTTTTATATTAAAATAAAATAAAATTTTAAAGTTTGCCCACGCTCGGCTTCGTTCAAATATCCACTGTTAATTAATTTGTTTTTTATAAAAAGCACTTAAAGTAACAAACATACAATAAATAAAACTAAATAAATAAATAAAAACAAACTTTACAAACATTTTAATTACTTTAATTATTTCTGTTTAATTAATTAAATTAAAAACCGTTATATTATTTGTAAGCCGCAAAATTGTGAACACAAATAAATTTTATTTTTGTGATGCTATATATACATATATATACAGAAGTTGTAACAAAATATAATTATCTACAAAAATTAATTGCAATAAATACAAATCAATATTTAAAAATTATTTATATTGCAAGTATTTAAAAAAAGTTTACAGTAAAATATAAATATAAATGTAACAAACAATTTAGTAATATAATTGTTAGAAATATTTTTTAATAAAAGCACAAATAATTGTTTTTTATAAATATATGTTGTTATTAAACACATTACGTAAATTTGCTAATTACGTTTACTTAAAGGTACTTAATTTTGTTCCATATTTTATTTTGATTTAAATAACAATTTTGCTTAATTATATTGTTTTTTGTTAAAAGCTTTATTGTAAATTTAATCAGCTTAAAGTTTTATTATTTTTATTAAAGTCAAAATATAATTTTTAAATGTTTACTTTATTACTTAAAAAAATTTAAGTAAAAATTAAAAAATATATAATTGCGGAATTTGTAATAAAACTACTTAAAATGAAAACAAGGACCGATATGTTATTATATTTTGTAAACCTTTTTTTATTTTTTGGTAATTTTAATTAATTATTACCAATTTGTAATTAGTTTAAAATGCGGTCCAATGTTTAAATTATTTGACGTTGAATTAATTTTTTTTTTTAAACATTATTTTAAAAAATGTATAATTAATAAACATACAGTATATTGAACATTTTACTTTGTAATATATTTAGTAATGCTATCAACAAGTTTGGTTAAACAATATACAGTAAAATAATTATATTTGAATACAAATTAATAATTACTATTAATAACTTTAAAGTTTTTTAAAATTATTGTCTCAGTTATTGTTTATTTAACTAAGGTACATGCAATTACAACCTTTATAACAATTACTGCAAAAACGTTATTATTAAACTTATACCTTTTTATCAATTACATAGCGTATAAGAAAAACATCACTTTAATTATAAAATATACATTAGTATATAATAATTTTTAAAAAACTAAAATTATATATATATATATATTAAGTAAAACAAATTGTATTAAATATTAACTGGTGCAAAATTGAAAATATAGTAAAATGATTAACATAATTTATAACGTCAACTATTAATAAAAATACAGATTACATTTAATATTTTGTTACCAAATGAATAAAGACATTACACAGTTTAAAAAAAATTAATAATCTTTGTAATTACTTTTTTTAAACAACCTGATCTAGGTGTTTTGAAATGCTGTTAACAAGAATGTTGGTATATTTTTGTTTTATCTTATATTGAACAACAAACCAAATACGTTTACATAAATCCTTAATTTTAGTATGCTTACTGATGTTGTGTTTTAGCATACTAAACATTTTTTAATAACATTAATATCCGGACTGTTAGGTAGCAATTGAGTAAAAAAAAGCTTTTTTAATTTTAGCCTCTCTACTGTCTAAATGTAAATATAAAGCAAACATAGTAAACTTAGATAAATATGACGTTATTTTTTTGGACGTATGACATACAGCATTGTCCTAAAAAGCAGTAATAACCCCTGTGTAAGTGTGTTGCATTTTATTATAAAAAACATTATTTATAACTAAACAATTTTTTTTAATATTTAAGATACCAGATATATTTCTTTATTTGATAGGTTGATTATACCTACTACCAAGCCACAACATTACTTGTTAAATGTGGGCTACCTTTCTGACAACTAGGAGTAAATATTTTTAAAAATTCGTCTAACACAACAATTTTTTTCTAAAGCCAAATGGTTTGTTCCGAATTATTGTTTTATTGGCAAAGTATAATAAATGACTTAATTTTTGGTAATTGTAGAGTTAAACCGGATTCAATTGCTGTGTTTTTTATTGTAGAATAGGTAAAATAGTTTAAACTATTATTTTTGGTTTCTGAAACAAGTTTATTATAATTTTTTGTAACTTTATGATATTTTTTTCATTATCTGTACTTGTTGTTACACGTTTTTAAGATTATCATAATTTTGCATTTTTTGATCGTTGATAATCTGATAAATTATTGAAAGGCTAATTCTATATAAATTTGCCAATTATTTCGGTAAAAATTATTTTTTTTCTAATAACACGGTATTCATTTTCAGTAAAATGAAAACATTTTTTATTACTATTCTTTATTTCAAAAACAGTGCAATCAGAAAGCAGAATTGGCAAGTAAGCGGAATTTTAAAGTTTAACGTAAATAATTAAATTTGTTTTAAATTTTTTATTTAAAATTTTAAAAAATGTTTTTTATTTGTATAAATTAGAATAATTAAATGTTTATTTTGATAATTATTATAACATTACAATTAGAGCAGATTTAAATGTACGTTTAACATTAATTTTAAGGATTAGTACTTGTTAATTTTTAATAAAATTAAGCACAAAAAATAATAATAGGCTAATTATTATTTACGTAAATGTAGAAGTGGCTATTAATATAGGTTATTTTGGCCAACTTAGTTTTTTTAAATACATTAAGCACTAAAAATTATTTTTAATTCTCAATATTTATTTTTACAAAAAAACAATTAAACATAACAAATTATTTTAGATTTAATACCTTTGTAATTTTTTGAGTTAATTTTTGAAATAGATGTATACAATAATATTGTAGTTTAAATTAATAGACTAATAAATATAATGTTTGGCAATAGAAAAAATGTAGTATGTTTATTTAAATGGATTTGTTATATTTAGTTACAAGTACAACTACAATTACATATACAATTAAATTAAATACTTAAATAAATGCATATTTAGTGTTATAAAATGCAAACTATAGAATAAATTAAATAAGTAAATAAATAAACATTTAATAAAAATTGACTATTAAAAAAATAAGCATGTATAAAATATTGTATAGAATATGTATATTATTGGTTTAGCTACAACAAACTAAGATAATTATAATTACATTTTACTGAATTAACATTGCTAAATTAAATGTGTAATTTAATTTTAATAGATTTTAATACAAAATGCAAAAAAAAATTAAAATTATTTGACAAACATATATTAAAAGTACAATTTTGTTATAAACGTTTGACTAATGTCCTAATAAATATATAATTACTTGCAAAGTGCAAACGTTTATATAATAAATAAATTTTTTTAATGTAAACAATATACATTGTGTATGTATACATTATAACAAAACATAAATATTTACGTGTTGAAGGTGCTACAGATTAAAACAAATATAGTTTTATTTTATTATATAAAAAATCGGAATATAATGTAATTAAATATATAATTAAAAGTGCAATTTATAATTTTTGCAATATAAATTATGCAAACATTATTTATGACAAAATATAAATCGTTACGTAACACAAATGCAACAATTTAAAATTAATATGTTATATTTTACTGTATTAAACGTTTTTAACTATAATCAATTTTAAACTAAATACGTTATTTTTGTAAAAAAAATATAAAATCTAAAACATTTTACAACTTTTCAACAATTATTTTTATTTATTAACAATCTATTTAATGTTCAACAAAAAAGAGTATTAATAAATATTTATTTATTAGCAAAAATGCATACTTTTGTATGTTTAATAAAATGCTTTTTACATTATGTGCAGTTTTAGTTATGTTTATAAAAAATTTTAAAAATTATTTATTTAGATAAATTGAAAAAAATTTAATTTTTAAAATATTTTTAATGTATTAAAATGTCAACTAATATTTAAAATTAATTTTTATTAATAAAAATGTAAATTTATTAAAACAAATTTACAAATGTTATAACCTATTTTAATGTAACTAATTTTTTTTAAATAATCTTTGTATTATAATTTTTTTTTGTATTAAAAACACACATTTTAATATCTTTAATAAAATCCTTTTTATTATATAGATTATACATTATACATTATATTTGTAAAAGTATAATTATGTACTTGGTAGCGTTGCAACAAAAATTATATTGTTGTATTACATTAAACGTTTTAAAAAATAATTTTTTTTTAAATAGTTGTTAATGTTAAAAGGGCAAAAACGCAAATAAATTATTGCACTTATACATACGTTTTTTAGTATTAAAATACGTTTTTAATTTTATAAATCAAAATAAAAACATATTATTAAAAATGCAATTATTTTCCAAACGCTAATTTTAAATTTTATAAGTTGCTTTTGCATTAGACAACAATATAATGAGAGGTTTTGTTTTATTGTACATAAATTACTAAATAACGTTAAAAACAAAATGTAATGTAATAATTTAAATACATTTAAATAAAATTAAAAAATATTTATTTTTGTTAAACATGTTAAAAAATTGTTATTTGTTTTTATATTAATAATTAATTTTTTTAAATATTATATCAAAAAAGCGCAAAATACAAGTTGTTTAATTAACTGTTTATTTTTTATGCAATATATATATATATA
>JAKXYG010000630.1:0-10235 GCA_025895645.1 Cardicola forsteri | reverse complement strand
GTAATAATTGTGTGTAAATGTTTGAGTTGTACTAATTTAAATGTTATCTGTACCCCCCTTTTTTGTATATATATACCAAAATGTTATATGTTTGTGACTAACAAGAATATACAAAATAAATTTATCTCACAATTTACGTCTTTTTTTATTTTTATTTGGAATTGTAAATACGTTAAAAACTAAACAATTAACAGAATGCAATTGTAAATAAAAAATATAATGTTTTACGTTGTTAACATATTTATAATAATTATCTTTATCGATTGTTTACTATTTAAATGTTAACAATTACAATTTTATTGTCTACTTATTGATAATTATTAATCAACGTGAATACATATTTATTATATAACATTATTAACAAAAAAGGGTTACAGTTTAAATTAAAGTTTATAAAAACATAATTTATTTTACATTTTAAACAAATATATATAAATATATGTACATTAAACGGTTTTGTCAAACATTTTTTATCTGCAAAATAAACAAAGTTAACAAAAAACGTTTTTTATAAGAATATACAATTTTAAGTTCAACATATTAGTATTTAATTATTAGTAATATTTCCATTAACATATTAACAATTAATAACATATTATTAAAAATATAATGTATAATCTTATAAAATGTGCAATTGACAACAACTTTAAAATGTGAAAGTGATACTTTTATTATGTGCAATATTGTATATATTATAAAAAGGTAAAATTAGTGCATGATTAATTTTACACATTAAAATTTACTTAAGTCTTATTTATTAAAGCATATATATTTAACAATATATTGCTTATTTTGTATGACTTTGTTTTTAAATTGTTTTAACAAGTTAATTTTTTTAATATCCAACATTTTACTTTTATCTCGAATATCCGTTACTCCCTTTGTTTTTAAAACTTCTTTTTTTTAACAGCAACCTGTGTTGCATGACAATTTTTCTATTTATTATTATGTAGTATCTTACCCATTTTATATTTGTTTTTATTTTTGCTTAAATGTAGACACTTGGTATTAATTTTTTTTTTAAATTGTGTTGATTAGAACCATGTTTCTAATATGTTTTTTTATTTTTAATTTTTCAACCGTCATGCCATAACTCAATATTTTTTCAGTCTGTTCTATATCCCCGTTTAAATTAAATTAAATTATTATTTTTTTTCTCAAAAAAATGTTGCAAAGTATTTTCTTAAAATGTGCCAAAAAACGGTTTTTTACTTCTTTCTTTTGTCTAGCTTTGGATGCGCATATGCTAATATTATTAATGTACAAACCAATTACATTTACATTTACCATTAATATATGTTTCTTTATTGTTTTACTTTATTTAGATTTTTTTTTGTTTTTTTTAATAAACTAATATTTTCTTTATTATTTTAATAGTTTTTACTACAGAGCAGATTTTGTTTACCAACCAGGTCTTTTGGTTTCTTATCTTTGAATCTTGTCTCTTTAAAGCACAGTATATCAAACTTTTTCTATTTATTATTCTTACTAAGCGCAGTATTTGTTTAAAAATATTATTTGTTAATGCTTAAAAAAATTACGTTAATAATTAGAAATAATATAATTTAGATGTATTTTGTTTTTTATTTATTTTATGTATATATTTTAAATTTAAGTGTTTTCAAACAGTAAGTAAAATATTAATTGTAAAACCAATAATAATATACAAATTTGTTAACAAAATGGTAAAAATTATTATTGTTGTTTTATAAATTGTTTTATAACTTAATATTTTAATTAACACATTTGTTGTACAATTTGTAATTAGTATTTAAAACAATTGTTGTTAATAAAAAAAGTATATATTTTTTAATTTTGAATTTTTTAACAAATCGTTCAATTTGTTTAAAATGTTTAACTGTTTAATTCACTTACAATAAATGTAACACCACAATCTTGAATGTTTGTCTCATTCTTGTAAATTGCCGTAATAACACTTTTTTTCTATTTGTCCCGTAATTTAAAAAAAAATTAAAATTAACAATTTAGTTATTCAACAAATTGCGTAGTTTTCCAAACATATTTATGCTTTACTATCTTGTTCCGAAGGTTTTTTATTTTGTATCTTATTTTGTACTTTTATTCCTTTTTTTTAAATTATTTTTCTTTTACGTTTAAAATATATATCCTATTTTTTATTAATACTGTATACGTTTCTTTCTAGAATACAATTTTAAAATATGTTTTAACATGTTTTTTTTAGTAACTTTTTTATTAATATTATTATTTGTTCGTAAAACATAAAACATTGTTTATAATTATGTACACTAAAAAATGTATATATACTTTTAATATATTAAGTTATATAACATTTTGTTAAACTTATAAACACGGATATTTTAGTATTTGCCAGTAAACATAATAAAAACATAATTTTTCTTTAACATTTTGAATTTAAAAATTTGTAAATATTTAATAACATGTTAATTGTAAAATTAGTAAATATTTTAATTTTATACAAAGTTTTAACAAAATGGTATTAATAAACATTGTTATTTATATATTTTTATTTATAAAACTTAATATGCTAAAAAGTAAACTTTTTTTAATAACCACAACCTATAGTAAACACATTTGATGCACAGTCTGTAATTGTTATTTAAACGATTGCCATTAATGCACAAACTCTTAAATTTTTTGTAATTTTTTACAATTTAAAAAAATTGTTTTAAATATTTTATTATTTAAGTTATTTACAATAAATAATTTTTTCTGCTTTATGTATATATATATATATATATATATACTTATATATATATACATTAGAGCACCCAAGTATGTGTATATAATAATATATATGTATATATATATATATATATATATATATATATATATATATATACAAAATTATTTTATTTGCTAATAAGGATAACAATTTAATATAATATTGATGCCTAAAACTTTAATTGTTTTACGCTACAGAAAATGCGGTCACGTTAAATTTGTTAAGTTTTAAAAACAAAGTTTGCGAAATTATGTATTGTGCAAAAATTAATAAAACAAATTGTGTAAATAAACAAAATATTAATATTATTTACAATATTAGCATATTATTTGAATTATTAAAAATATTTTAAAATAATTTAATTACTATAGACTATTAGTGAAATTGTAGCGAATATATTTTTAGATTAATTAAAAAAAATTAGCAATCCAGATTTTAACATTTTTTATTATTACTGTTTAGTTAAACGCTGTTTAATATTACAATTATAATATTTTTTTTATTAAATAAACAAACATTACATTATTTACAATAGTTTATTTATGTATATTATTTAAATAATTAAATAAAAATAATATAAAATATTTATTTTATATTATTATTTAATGTTTATTACTTTGAACGTTTTAAGAAAACATATTTCAGCAGTAGACGTTTGACAAAGCTAAACATAGCCTGCATTTTAATGCCGGTAATAGGATTTGAACCCCTGTTTACCAAAGTATATATTTAAGCACTGTACCGTTAGACCGTACTGAATAAATACTAATTTTAATTTGTTTAATTTTGTTATTATAGTATATATATATAGACAAACAACTATTAAGGAGCATTTCTAATTAATCAGTATTGAATTGAATAATTGCACAACTACCGTGTACCTATTATTACAGTGTGCAACATGTTTTAATTAAAATGTATATGATACTATATATTATATATTTAACATAAAATAAAATAATTAAAAATAGAATGTTTGCAATAAAATATAAAATAAATATGTTAATTATTTTAATTATTTTTCTAAAATAACAAAAAAATTGATTGTATTCTTTTCAATGTTTTTTAAACATTAAAAATTAACTGTATTATTAATTAAATGCACAATAAAAGTTACAGCAAAACTGTATTTTACATGTGGCAGTAACTCTAGCATATACACATTTGTTTATGTCATATGTTTAGTAAGTAATTTTATTTAATTACATATAATTAAAGAAGCAAGTAAGATCACTATATTGTTTACACTTTTATATAATAAAATACTTTGTGGTATTTTTTGTAACGGATAATGTATGATGACATAATTTGGTAGTATATATTAAATTAATATTCATTTTATCATTTATTATTATACATTATTAAAATTTTTTTTTAAGTTACATTATTTTGTAAGTTAATAATATAATGTTATTAAAACATTTTTTAACATTATAAACAGAAATATTTTAAAAATAGTTGTTTACAGTAGAACGCATGAATAAAACATTTATACATTTATACACGTTTTTTGACTTAGGGGTTTCATTGTGTAAGTACAGTTTAATGTTATAATTAAACATATTTTACAATAAGTGTGCATATATTTTAATTTGTAACACATTGTAATATATGTATTAAAATGTATAATGTTTTATTTTTAATACAATACTAATTGTATTGAATACATACACATTTCTAATTTAGCAACATTTGTGGGAGCATGTAAGTTTTGTAAAATATACAACATAGTTTTAAATAATTTTTAAAGAAAATAAAAAAAAACATATTTTTAAATAAATATAATTTACTAAAATATATTTTTATTTTTGTAGGTATAACAATCAGTAAACAATACATTTTTTAATATTTAATTAATAAATGTAATGCCATTATATATATATATATATATATATATATATATATATATATATACAGCAAATGCTATAAGTAAGTTAATGATTAAAACAAATAATTGTTTGTACTTATAGAATCTTTTTATTATTTTACAAATATGTATGTATATATAAAATGTGATTTAGTACAATATTTTCGTAAGTGAAAAATAATATATTGATACATAAAGAAAAAACATTTTTTAACATTTGACGTTTATATAAATAATAAATAAAATGTTTGTTTGCAATTAACAGAATAAAGTGTAAGTTTCATACATTTGTAAAACATATATTATATGTTTTGTATGTAACACTTATTTTTATTTTGCACACAATTATTGCAATTTGTTATTATAAATAATTTAATAATAAAAAATGTTGTTTAAAATATTAAAAATATGTATATAAATAATATTTATTATATTTTTTTTTATTATGCAAAACATATATTTAAAAAAAAAATTATTATGGTACAGAAAACATTTTTTATATAACTATATATAAATGCTTATGTTGTTTCTAGTTTTTTTCTTGTTACATTTGTTACATTTAAGTATGCCATACCTATTTAAAATATTATCTAATTTAAAACAAAACCAATTTTAATTTATATTAATTTAACTAAAATTATTACTACTTAACCTATATATTTATTTTAACTAATATAGATATCCTCCAGCATAACCTAACTGTGCTTGTAAATGAATTATTTTAAATATAATAAATTTTAATTATATTTTTAAAACACGTATTTACTACACTGACAACATATATTTATTTACTTATAACATTTTATTTGTAACGCTACTTTTTTATAATTGTGTTATGTTATCTATTAATTTGTATTAATAACAAAACTGTATTTGTTACGTTAAATATATTTAAAACATTAACATGTAATGTAAAAATACATTGTTTTTGATTTTTTTAAATTAACTTTAAAGATTATAAATATTACCCATTATCCAAATATACAATGTTTAACATATCGACAATTTTGTACATGTTACATTTATTCAGAGTATTAACAAATCCAAAAAAATAAAAACTATTCAATTCAAGAATATAATTTAATAAATTTATACGTTTTACTAATAATGTAAATGTGTTTTGTTTAAAATATTGTAATTTTAAATAGATAATAAATAAAGTTAATATAATGTGAATGCACAATTGGATGTTAAAATTAATATATTATAGTTAATTATTATTGTCTATTTTAGATATGTACAATTAAAAAATTAACATTATTTTATTAGCAACGATTCATTTTATAAAATTATAAAAACACAAAATAGCACCAAATTATTTTATGTTATAAAATATGTACATACATTTATATAATAATAATATAAATAATATTATTTATATAATATTATATATATATGATATAAATTTATTAATTGAACAAAACGCCCTACGTTTCCATAACACCGGATTTAAATAATTTTTTACTGTTATTTTTTTATCTTTTTTTAATGTCTTAATATTTTACTTATTATAAATAAATGTTTATATTTTTTATTACATAGAATTAATGGAAATAAACTTCTAGAAAAAATACACTTATATCCCTAAAATCCCAAATTCGACAATGCCTAAATTTAATTTTAAACATTTTTTCTTGCACACTATAACATACAATTAATAAAATAATCGTATATTTTTTTATAGTAGTTTTTAAAAACCCTTAAAATTCAATGAGATGTTTCTATCTCTAAAACCATCATTAAACTGCAGATTAATACTTTAAATTTTTTTTATCTACGATTTTTCATTACAAACAAATTACATATAAATAGCTGTGTTAATCCAAAAATCATGGTTAAATATGTATGTTGATAATACATTTATAAAACTTGATAGAATTTTTATGGTTAACTTGATCAATAACATTACACTAAAAAACGTAGAAAAAGCCTTATTACATACATTAATAAAGAATACTGAAATAATATTAATACTAAATTTGAATATTTGCAAAATAGGTCTAAGTGCTTAAATGTCAATTTCAAAAATAATTATATGTCTCACTATAAAAATGCTGATAGTATAAATGTTTACATAGCACCTTTTGTCAGCACTGTAAAAATAAATTATTTTTATAAACAAACAGTTAATTATTTTATTAATTTTAATAAAAATATTTTAATTATACTAGCTGGTGATTTCAATCTTGCAAATACTAGCTTATTTAAACTAATGTGCTTTACTAAATTAGTTATTTTTTTCAGAAAACAACTAGATTATATTTTTACAAATAACCCTAATTATTTTTAAATAAAACAATATGCACCTATTTCGACAGTTAATTACTCTATTATTTGTTTGTTTTTAAAAATATAATCAAAGTATTATCATTCAAAATATTTGAAGCCTATTTACATTATTCATATACGTGCGAGATACATCAACTTTAGATGTAGCATTATTTAAATCCGCACTTTTTGACATTAATAACGTCAATTTCAACAATCGTAGCCTAAATTATGCTATTGTACATAACAAATATATTGTAATAAATAAAGTTAAAATTACAAACAACAATATTTTTCTATTAAATCTTAAACAAACAAATTATAATAAAAATTAACCAATTTAAGTAATATTTTTATAATTATTTTTAATCAAAACGTGTTTTACAATTTACTTAAAAAAATATTTAAAAAATTTGTGATAAATTAAAATTAAATTAACTTAAATTAAACACTGAAGAACTAAATGATTACTTTACTTTAAACAACCAAAACATATCAAAAATTAATTAATTAAGTTAAAATTATTAAACACCTATTATCTACTTTAATATTCAAAAATTAATTAACAGTTATAATTCAAGCATTTTACTTGTGCATGATACAATAAGTTGCAATTTATTAAAACTCTACATATCCGGCAATAATAAGTAAATCTATTATAAATTGTGACGTAGCTAATACTTGGCGTATTTCACAAATTACAATTATTTCAAGATTTTCTGTCTTATTAACAAATCCAGAACAATATTGCTTAATTGCTTGCACTTACATGTTTTTAAAATTAACTAAAAAAATAATATTTAACAACCTGAAGCCTATATTGAACATTTGTAATAATAATAATTAATTTGCTTATAAAAGTAATTATTCTACTTTAGACTGTGTAAACAGTCTTGTTTGTTACATTACTTAATCCCTTAATAAAGGAAAATGTTTAATAATCTGCATATTTGAGAATTATAAATATGCTTACAATATTATATTAAAAAAACATAATTGAATGCATTGAATTACTTAAAACATTCTACCGCATTTTAAAATGGCTACAAACGTATTTCACAAAGAAAAACATTTTACACAAATTGGTAGTAATACATTAAAGAAAATGATAATAAAATTTACAAAGTTTTTATTTTTACTGTACGTAAATTAATTGCAAATGCCAAAGGCATTACAATTGTTTAAATATTTAGATAAAATAAACTTGTGCACAACAATATCTTTAAATGATTATCTAAAAAAATTTGACTGTTTTATTAATAAAATTAAACAATTGTCAACTTACTTTAATTGCAATTTAAAATTGACAAAATGCAAGCTGGTTAACTTTACAACAAGGTGTCGAATAAAACAATAAAATTAATCAAAACATTTAAATTAAATTAAACAAACATATACATCTGTAGCAAATTTAAGTATTTTGGTGTAAACATAAATAGCATACTTACTTGGTGTGATTATGTAGAGCATATATTTTTAAAAACTAAATCTTTGTGCTATTAAATAAGAAGATTAAGAACACAAACAAAAGAGCACATGTGCAATATCTCCTGATTTATTATTGAATGATATTGTTAAAAAACAATTTATATCATGTATACAATTAGCATCAAGTATAGAAAATAATAACAATTAATCACTACACGCATCTTAAAAATATCTAAAGTTTCTGAAAAAAAAAAACTTAATTATACGTAAAAATAAAAGTACAATAATTCATGCTTGCTATACTTATTCAGAATAATAACCAATTTAAAATTGAACTACTAATAAACATAACAAAATTAAAAATTATTCTACGGTAAACGTAAAATTTAATTAAGTAATTTTTGTTGTCTAATTGCAAGAATGTCATGGAGTGAATGATAAACAGTTTTTCTCATAATCTTAATACTTTTGTATTTAAACAATTAATCTATAAGCCAATACAATAACTGATATCACTGAGTTGTGCTGTCATAGTTTGCATAATTTTTGGAATTTTACTAAGTTGACCAATATCATCTGCAAAATCCAAATTTGTTAATTTCCTCAGTTCTATTTTATACTATAAAACCATAATATGATACCATAGTATGACCACTTTTTGTTCAAACAAAACAATTTGAATTTTGGTATTGCAAACGCATAATAATAACATATTTTTACGGTATTCCGTATAATTTAACAATTTTCTACAAATATGTTTGATTAACATTGTTAACAGTTTTCAAAAAATTAATAAAAATGATTGTAAATAATAGCTAAATGTTTGAATTTGTTCAATAATGTTACGAAGGGTCAGTATTTCTTGAATACAACTTTTTTGTTTCCGAAAACACGTTTAATTTTAAAAACGATTATTTACCGCAATACTTAAACGGTTTAAAAATAACTTTGCAAAATACTTTATCAGGAACAGACAATTAAATTATTCCGCGCCAATTATTGCATTCATTTAGATTTCTTTATTTTTGAAAAGTAACTATTACTCCTTGTTTATATACATAAAAATGTACATTAATAATGCATTATTTTTTGTATATAAATAACATATATATATATATATATGCGCTAAATATTTATAGCGTAATTTAAACTATAATTTATATTTTTTGGTTTAAAAATAATTTACGTAAAGCGTAATACATTTTTAACAGATCAATAAAACATAAGAAATTAATAATATTTTTTAAACAGTAGAGAGTGTAACAACATTAATTAATAATATTAATTATCTAAAAAATTAAATTTATAAAAATAAATAAACATATTTTTTATGTCGGAATAAAATTATAATTTACTTTTAATAAAAGTTTTTTTTTACAATTATACATAATTTATTTAATTATTAATTTTATTTATAAAAGCAACAACAAAAGTGTTTTACCATTAAGAAAAGATTTATTTAAAAAAAGAAAAATTTTAAAAAATATTTAAAAATATGGTTTACAACTCTGCCTGCTTTAGATTAGCAGTAAATCAAATTAGTTAATTAAAGCATAAGTACAGGAAATGATTTCAATCTTAAAGTTAGTAACCTGACATTTGTAGAACAAGTATATTGCTACTAAAACAAAAAAATACATTGTATTATAAAAACTAGAAAAATAATTAAACAAGCATCCGGATGATAAGGATACTCAGATAACACGCTTACGTAAAGCAAAAAAATATTAACTAGCAAAATATCCAGAAAACATAAAATATAAGCGCATTTTTCTGCAATAAATATTTAAAACTATTTTATTTTAAAACCAAAAGTAAGACATAGACATTTCTAAAATTTGCAAAATTATAAAAAATAATATGCATTAATTTTTAATTGTAGACATAAAACCCATTATACTCATTACATTATTAATATGCTAAGGAAAAAAATTATCAAAACTATGA